>JAJSOF020000029.1:2542500-2800000 GCA_025594305.2 Periplaneta americana
GCGTTACCGCATACAGTACTGTGTGTGTTTTGTCATGGTAGAGATTAAGCAAATATACATAGTTCAATTTAGTCAGTCCAGTTGTTTCCTTTGACTGATTTTTATGTTCATTATTGTCCTTGCTTTAAGAGTAAACAAACTTATGAAACTCGAAGATTCAGACGGAAATATTTTATGTTCTATAAAGATATTTGTTACAATATTCAGATTTTTGGGCTTATTGTTATCAGGATTATACAAAGAATAAATTTCATTTATTTATGTTCACACAAAATGGAGATTTTCTTTTTCTGTTATATTCAGAAATTTTGCTTTGCGTTCTTAATGTCTACTCAGTATATCTGAAATAATGTAAATTACTTTAGAAGTAGATAATAAATGTCATAAAATGTATCTTTGTTTCAATTCCGTGTGAAATTTAAATATGAAATCTACATTAAATCCCCTAAGCAAATCATTATATGGATAAAGGGCGTGTAGATCGAAGTTTTATATGATACAAATATAAGGAAATTTAATAATATAAATTGCCTAAATGCTACAAAACATTTATATTTGCTAAGATTTTTAATTTAATGTATAATTTTGTTCACTATCTGTATAACATTTTATTCAGGTGCGTTTTAAAATCTTAGATTGCCTGTATCTCAATTCACCATATTGACGTATACGGCCTTTTTCCGGCAAACCTCTCAATTCTACGGAATAATAAGGATGTAGTTGATGTTCTGTTATTTGAAATGTTGTTTCAGTGAAGAAGTGTGTTGTGTCTGTGAAATGTGTTGTGTCAGTGAAGTGTGTTTGTGTCAGTGAAGTTCTATAGTTACAGTGGTAGTGCAAAGCATTTGAACTGTGAAATGTTTTTAAAGTGTTAATGAAATCAGGATAGTGTCAGTAAAATATGGCTTAGTTCCAGTGCAGTGAGTGAATTGATAGCGAAATGATTGTAGTGCTGAAAGGTACTTGTGAAAGTTTGATCATATATCATATATACTCGTGGTTTAAGTACTAGCTTAGGGTTAAGATATAAATTAGATTTATTTTAATTAATTATGTTATATTAAGTGATTCATTTAATTTAGGATGCTCCTTGTTAATATTATTATATATTGCTATTATTATTTTATTATTAATATTATGACTGTATTTTATATTATTATAATTATTGATTGTAATTAGTTACCATTGCCACCAGGTATTTACCCATTCGCAGTGTGAATAAATACATACATACATACATACATACATTACATTACATTACATTACATTACATTACATTACATACATACATACATACATACACTCTACACTGAAAGTGCTGAATAATGGTCTTTAAATGGGGAATCAATTATTTGTAAATATATTCTCTGTATGTTTAAAAGGAAAATTAAAACTAAAAATATTAAAAGGGACTAACATGAGAATACATCGAAACGCACTAACAGCGTCTCTATTTCATTTTCTTAACATACGATATATTAAATAACGCTAAATTCTGTGACAGTGTGGGAAAATTTATGGCAAAAGTTCGACAGCTGAGGGTGGAACTGGCTGAAGGGGAGTAAGCCGAGGAAATAAGGGAAAGAGATATTTATTAGTGTTGTAATGAGTAGTATTAACACTGAGCGGCATCTGGCTGCGAAACCAGGTGGCCCGGGTTCGATTCCCGCTCGGGGAGATACTTGGTTGAGGTTATTTCCGGGGATTTCCCTCAACCCAATAAAAGCAAATGCTGGGTAATTTTCGGTGCTGGACCCCGGACTCATTTCACCGACATTATCACCTTCGTCTCACTCAGACGCTAAATAAAATGACAAGCGTCGTAAAATAACCTACTAAAATAAACACTGAACGAATGAGGTAATTACGGGATAATGTTCTTTTTGTATTTATGTCTTTTTTTTCTATTTGTTTTTTTATTCCGTGTGTATGTTTTTTTACGTATTACTTTTATATTTATTATTTGGATTATTTGTTGCAGTTTAATAAGGAATTGAATTGAATTCTTTATATATGAGTCCACTGCAAGAATGATGGATGTCATTTGGAACACTTTTGCAGGAGACGCAATTGAAAGTTTGAAATGCTTAGCGCTCAAAGCTTAACTGAGATTTTCCGATCATTACTGGACAATGACTATCAGTGTTAATGCCATATAACTGTCTATGTACATTCTATATGTCTTAAGCTATGCATTGACAGTCTTGGTCCATTTTCGACAAGAAAGTGACATCCATCGTTCTTGCAGTGGACTCTTCATATATGATGAAAGAGTAATGGAACGGAGAAAAATTCTCTCCGGCGCCGGGATTTGAACCCGGGTTTTCAGCTCTACGTGCTGATGCTTTATCCACTAAGCCACACCGGATACAACCTCGGCGTCGGAAAGAATTGTCTCTGATTGAGTTCCAACTCCTGGGTTCCCTCTAGTGGCCGCCCTCTGCACTACGTCATAGATGTCTATGAACGTAGGACTGAAGTCCACACATGTGCTGAGGTGCACTCGATATGAGTGACTAGTTGGCCGGGATCCGACGGAATAAGCGCCGTCTTAAATCACTTAGTGATTTACGCATATCATATATTATTTCAATGTACCGAAGTACATATGATATTTCCATTACTCTTTCATCGTATGATGACGCAGAATATCTGCATGGAAATATCATATGTACTTCGGTACATTGAAATAATATACTCTTCATATATGTTTCACTGTGTGTGTGTGTGTGTGTGTTTTCCTTTCATATCTTACATTTATTTTATTTTTATTATTTTTGTGAAATTTGGTTTGCAGTTAGATTAGTTGTAATTGTGATAATTAATGATAACGGTAGTAATAATAATAACTGTTGTTTTACTATTTTATTATTAGTAGGTATTATTTTTCTTTGAAGATTCAAACTGTGCATAGCTACAGCACGAATGGGCGTACGGGCTCGTGCGAAGGATCTTGTGTACATGAGTTTGTATAATTTATTATGCATCAATAAATGCACTTCATTCATTCATTCATTCATTCATTCATTTTCTTAACAGGTTCAGAGAAATTAATGAAATAAAATTCTAATATGAAACTCCATTTGTTTTACGTACCGGTAACATTTAAATTTGTTTCTTCCACATTCAATTGTTTTTTTCTGTTCTATTTAATACTGAGTTTCATATTGTTACATTGGGCCGTGGTAAAAATAACACAATGCCAATTAGGGCACAATTCACCAAACATATTTAACTGTAATTGTTAGTTAATGTTTTTTTACTTTACTTAAAGGGACAATGCATTTCACCAACACAAATTGCTTTTATTTTATTGCTGTAATTATGTTATTGTATTGTGCTGTAATAATTATTGTAACGTTATTGTATATTTTCATCACTGCTATCGGGAGTATACCCTATTACAGTCCTAATAAATACATGCATACATACATAAATTTATAGCTTTCCAATGTGAAATTAATTATTTAGAGTTATCTACCATACTTAAAAATAAAATCAGGTGACTTCTGAAATTTAAAAAAGAAAAAAAAATGTTGTATACGGTGCAGGAAACGTAATTAGCCTAAATAAGTTAATATTTTGTATGCGTAAAAACTTTTAAATCAGAGTAGAAAAGACACAAAGGAAAACTATTTATAATTTATAACATATTATATTAACACACGACATTCAAAAGTTAATAAATAATCAAAGGTTATACCCACAAGATTTATCTTTTCAATTTCATTGTCTTTTAGGCAGAATAATAGAAGCTGAATTTTTATTCACCGAAAGAAAAACAATTTGTAGGCTTAACTAAATAGAAACTTTTTAAATCTATCATTGGCCTGAGATGTGAGAATATTGATTTACACTCTTTAAAAATAATAAGAGATCCAAAATTAAACCCTTGGGTACACTACTTTTAATTCTTTTACTCTTGGATTCAATGTCTTTTAAAGAACCAATCTGTATTATATTTAAAGACAGACGTAAAACAATTTAGGACTATCGGTTGTGAAACAATAATAAAAGTCAAATATTTGCATAAGGTATAGAACCTAAGCTACGAGATTGGTCATGTGTTATTGGTGATACAATTTTTCCTTCAAATTTATTCACAATAGCTATTGGGAATAGGAAAAAAAAACACTACCCATACAGACAAAGTATCGGTTTCTCTAGAATCTCTCCATGATCACTTTCTGACAATTCAGACTATAAATACTGATACCTCAGAGAAAGAGAGCATTATCAGTACTGGTATCTAACTAGAATGACAAACCAACACAGACAATACTAAAATTTTCCTTTGCCAATATTAGACTCACTGAAGTAAGAAACCCTCTAAATCGTAACAAAACGAAAGCTGAAGGATGCGGTGGAATAAATAGGAAATTGATAAATAAGATAAGTGTGGTTATATTACCTATTTTGATTCACGGTTTCAATTGCTAATTTGAAATGACAACTTATACGAAGATATACAAACTTTCATCTGACTCCTTTCTAAAATCAAAACTCTTTCAACAGTTAACTACTAGTTTAGACCTATCAGCATCCTACCAACGTTATCAAAAGCACCGGAACGCATTGTTCACAAACAGCTGACTGACTACATTAAAGAATACGAGCTGCTTGATAAGTATAAATCAGGTTTCAGGACAGAACATAACACTACGACTACATGTTGAAAGTTACAGAGAGCATTCGTGCAGCCATTTATGAAAGTAAACTGATAATACTTACTCTTTTTGACTTCAGCTAAACATTTGTTACAGTCGACCTTGACATATTAACATAAATTGAAGACCATCAATCATTCTAACAGTGCGATCAATTGGTTCATCTGCTACCTTTAAGAACGCCCATAGTGTATCTTCCATAATTTTCGTTCATCTAGATGGCGTTTCGTCAAGGCAGGAGTTCCACAAGGATCAGTATTGGGACCTTTGCTATTTATGATATATATTAATGATATTGATAGCTCTTCAAAATTTTACAAATAGCACCTATATGCTGATGAACTTCAACTGTAATACATACATAAAAAAACTGACTTGACGCAGGCGACAGATAAATTAGAAGACGACTTGGCAGCAATGTTTTAATGGACAAAAGTTTTTACACTTAAATTTAACACAGATAAAACGCATTCTGTCGTAGTTTAGCCCCAGCGCTTGTTAAAATCACTACATATTGAAAGAATTCCTAATTTAATAATGAATGGGGACATTGTAAAATATAGTAACTCAGTTAAAACTATAGAAGTCAACATGGATATAAATTTAAATTTTAAAATACAGGTCACATAATTCAATAAAAAATGTTTTCGATACTCCAGTCACTCAGGCTCTTAAACGACATCCTCCCAACTGCCCTCAAAATAAGCTTGGTAAATGCTCTTGTGTTGCCTCACTTCGACTACTGCGACGTTTTTTCAAGGACCTAAATAATTCCCCCATACAACGTATGGGACTTGCCCATAATCCTTGTGTACGTTTTGTCTGTAATACTCGCCGGCGATACCATGTCACGCCGTGCTTCCAAATTGTCATCGTTGTTGCGTCTGAAGAAGCATCGTCAGCTAACACGGTATATCCCTATTCTTCAAAATACTATATTCCTCCACTCCTCAGGGTATCTTGCTTCACGCTTCCAAAGATTGTTAATCTCAAGAGCATGTGATTTAGGTATACTGCTAATCCCTCGACATGAAACTTCTGCACACTATTCATCATTCAGTGTTACAATACTCCGAATTTGGAATTATCTCTTGTGCGAGATCAGAGATTGTCGGGCTCTAACGTCGTTTCAGAATAAGCTTAGAAAGTTGTTATTAGACAGGAACTAGATGTGTTTATTATACTTATGCCTGTATGTCAGCTAGTGTTCCATATTTATTTTGTATTTTCTTTTGTTCCTTAATGATTTAGCTTAATATTTATTCTTATTTGTAGTACTGATTCTTTAACTCTCTATAGGCTACGTTATTTTTCTGCATTACTGTATATTCTACATTACGAATGTTCTATGTTTTCAAATTGTAAACTATATTATATTATTACTAACATTTGTGGCATGTACATTAGCTAATCTCATTAAATGTAATAATTTCTCTTATTGTACGAATTACTTTAAACCTCAGGTGGATTTATGGTGAAGTGGAAGAGAAGGTCTCATGGCCTTAACTTTATCATAATAAATAATTCTAATTCTAAAGCTACTTCTACGGAAACCTAATTGAGATGATGAAAACAAGTATTTAATTTCCATATAATTATACCAGATATAACAAAAGGGTATGTCAACATTTCAGGGAAGTATTCTTCTCGTGTAAAGGATGAATATATGTTGTATGAACATCAGTCCGAAAATGTTGTGCCGTTTTAGTTTCGGCACTCTGAGTTTCCTTATTTCTTTTCTGTTTTCTTCCTTATTTATGTCATTTTTCTTGTTGTTAGTTACCATTACTTCTCATAGATGGCATTCTATTCCGCCATTTTAGGTCTCTTTCTTCCTTTTACAGATAACTTGTTTTCTTTCCGCTATTCATGGTCTCTTACTTCTCACATATAAGGAGCGAATTTAAGTTCTCATGTGACAGGGACTTTAGATTTTCATTGGTCCTATTCAAATTAATTATTAATTAGCGTCGGTTCTCCTGATAGGGACGCTTGACGCGGTGCAGTGTGGGGTCGACGCTCGAAGAGTATGGTTGTGTGACGGCCGTGGAGAGCTGAGGGGTTTTGTTTAGCGACTATCTGTGATGGGATCACGAATAACCCAGTCCGGGCAGGGACGTGTACTGCTGTAGTCGGGGCTCGATCGGGCATAGTGTCTTACTACATGTAGAAGCGTGGCCGAGCTGTGGTGTGGTGTGCTGTGTGATAACGGAGGCATGAGGGTTGAAGAGAGACCATTGTTGTTTGGTTTCGAGACTGGCCTACCAGGGATCATAACAGGTTTTTCTACATCAGTAATTGTATGTTTCTTTTGATTAGTAAAGTATATTTCATTTCATACAGAGTATTAGGTAATTTACGTTTGTTTAAAGAATAAGCTGACATTCGTCAAGTGTATATTTTACATTGGTTGTGTTTGGTTTCGTATTAGGGCTTTCTGCCACATCCGACAAGTTTGGACTTGTCTAGCAAGTTACTTATTGTGACAGCTGCAACGGGGTTCGAACACGCGTCCGATAGGGCGCGCGGCAGACGAAACGCTGGTACTGGGAGCATCTGCATGCTGAAGGGCAGAGGGGGTGTATTACATCAACGCTTCGAGGGGAGATTGCGCGCGCAGCTGCTACTTGCGGAGTGAAGGGGGGACGGACCCTCCCGAATATGCTAGAAGAGTCCATCAAAGTGGAGATATCCACATAATTCGAGAGAACACCCGTATAAATTTCTCGTAACTATGGTTTAGCTATAAAAGAAGAAACGCGAGCGAACTTGAGCAGTTTCAGTTTATTTAGCCTTTCAGTAAGTAAGCCAGAGCAAGCAAGCCAATCTTGTGTACCGGAGTTCGACTTGAGTGTGCGTCCGCAAATGTGTCAGCATCCGAAGGCCTGAGTTCGAGTGCAGTGGACCGCAGTTGGAGAGACCTGATTTCGAGTGCAGTGAACCGCAGTTGGAGGGACCTGAGTTCGAATACAGTGGACTGTCTCTGAAGGTCTGTGGTTCGAGATACTGTGAACTCTAGTGACTGAGCTAGAAGAACTGTGAACTGAGAACTGACAGTACTGATTTGTAAATAGTGCTTTGTGAACATTAGTTAAAATTAACAGTTCATTGTTGCTCGTAATAGTCCAAGTAAATTGTCATTGTCGTCAGTGGAGTGCTATAACTGTGTTGAGTGAAAATCCTATTGTTGACGAGAGCGTTTAAGGTTAATTGTAGAAAGGAATTATTGTTGAGATAATAAAGTTACATTGTTGAGTTGAAATAAATCTACATTATACTTATAATCTGTGAGTATAGATGGTGTTACTATTGTGTGTAATGGTGAATGCCAATTTAGTGACCATTAGTGGCAAGCCAGTTTCGATGCGTTGGTGGAGTTATAGGTGGCTGTATTTCTACTACATCCATTTTGTTCATTTTCCAATTACCGGAAGTGCTAATTAATAAATCTATACGGATAGTTGATTATTTATGCTGAGTGTTTTCTTTTGTACCACCTCACCAACGAGACAATCGACCCTATCATACGATTGACGGCAGGGTAAAACTTAATCGTTTAAGTATTATTTACTTATTATTTATACCAACTATTCAAATTAAACAGAGGTCCACCGTTGCAATGTTATTCTTTTTTTTTGTGCAAGAGGTCTTTTTATAAAGTATGCTTACGTTGTATGATATGAAAGCTAATTAGGGTGGATACTATACTGTCAAACTATCGTGCAATAACAACGCCACATCAGAAGAGTATGATGGCACGTAGAATCTAATGTTTACCTCTAGCTAGAGTGTAATTATAAATTAAGGTGAGGGTGGTGTGGGGTGACGTACCGGTACTGTATATTCTGTTGCTGTGTGCTACCCACAGTTCCGGTGTTCAGTGCTCTAGTAAAGGTACTTGCGATGGCTTTCGACACAGAAACAAGAGTATCATGCTATGTAAATAGAGATAAGAAAGTGGTCTAACAAAAAATTAAGCGTATTCAGGCCCATTTTCTTAACTAAAACATATTTTTTTCGTCTACATGTGAGGAACGTTTCCCTTAAGTTTTGATATACCGTACATACCTTTCTGTTACATCCTGTATAAGTGGTTAAACATTACGTTGTTGACACTGCTTCGCCGCTACCAACCTGACTACACGTGTTCTCCCTTCTTCTGGGAAATTCCATTGGCTAAGCGACGAATTATAAGCACAGTATAATAATAATGATGATGATAATAATAATAATAATAATAATAACAATAATAATAATAATAATACGATAAAACAATAATTTATAAGTCAGCAAACCACATACAACTCTTTGCGCACAAATTTAAGTTCAACAATGATAATGCAATTTCGTTGTAATTAAGGAATAGTTTACAGCTTCCGATGAAAACTTGGGCAGCTTTACCACCTTCACACCATATCGATAGACATCAGATTTCTAGGAAGTATAAACTGCAATAAGGCTCCTAAAATAGTCTCAACATCTAATAAATTAGGCTTTAATTGAATAAAATTAGATATTTTAGGGATTAATTTTTCCTGAAATGCTACACTTAAAACAACTAAATATAATACACAAATTTTTAGGTGGATAGAAAACATAGAGAATGAAATCTGTGGCCGGGAGGAAAAAGGTCTTCAGTAAATTTTTTTGTGAAAGTGAGATTTTTATATATTCTGGAAGCGGAAACAAAATTCTCTGCAATCTGGTAAAACGGCTAAAGTCAAATAAGACTCCTGACTGGATTTATAGAGCGTTACCAAATGTCCTAAGTACTTTTTGAATCGAGCACACACAGAATAGAGGACTTAAGAATATTTATTACCTCATTCCTTACACACCATCACATGTTTACTTTCCATGCTTCCCTATTAAAAAGGTCTAAAATGTATTTTATCCATTTTATCACATACTGATGCTCTTTCTTTTTAAAACTTTAACCACCAGGGTAAACAGTCCTGTAATTGTTTAAGACCCATTTTGCATTCCTAATAATTTACATTTCTCATTTATTTTGACATGAAAAAAGGTCTTATGTGTAATAGTCCCTTCTACTCAGTTTGGCTTCAAGTCTTAAAAGGACTTAAGTGCGGCTACTTTTGGAAATAATCAAGAAAATTGTTAATTGAGCAACATTATCTATTTTAGAAGAAATATAAACGAATAATATCCAGGAAAAACCTCTTAATTAAAAAAACTCTATAATTGACACCAATTTCAATCTTTCTACTGCTTTACTGAAAAGTATAAAATTTTTACTTAAGACCTTTTCTTATTTCACTGACGCTTAATTGCACAGTATATCACAGCAATTTCATCAAGATGAAGCTATCCTACAGTTAGATTTGCTGTATATATTCATGCACAGAGACATAATATTATATCGATGGCTAAGAAGTGGTACCTTGTATTTGTAAATTTGGAGGTGAATCAGAACACTTTTATGGAAATTAATTTCTCTAAAAATAGACAAAATGTTTCTGTACGTTTCTGCATTAGAAGATCTTCTACTCGAGGACAAATTATCAGTTAAATGAACAATTTTATAAACATAATGATAACGTAGTTAATCTAAATTTAATGAAGATTTAGTTAAACTAAACGGCCATTTATGTAGATACGAGATATCACTTCATTTTTTTAGTTGGTTATTTAACGATGCTGTATCAACTACTAGGTTATTTAGTGTCGATGAGAGCGAGATGGTATTTGGCGAGATGAGGCCGAGGATTCGGCATAGATTACCTGGCATTCACCTTACGGTTGGGGAAAACCTCGGAAAAAAACCAAACAGGTAATCAGCCCAAGCGGGGATCGAACCCGCGCCCGACGCAACTTCAGATCGGCAGGCAAGCGCCTTAACCGACTGAGCCACACCGGTGGCTATCACTTCTTAGCCATCAATATAATAATCACCTACATCCTCTGGAATGGGTGAAACACTTCATAATAATTGTAAATTCCATCTAATTAACTTCATCATAAGGTATAATCAGAGAGGATATTTTGTTTGCAGTAATGCCAGACGTTTGAGATGAGCAGAATATGTAGCACGTATAGGCGAATCCATAAATGCATATAGAGTGTTAGTTGGGAGGCCGGAGGAAAAAATATCTTTGGGAGACAGAGACGTAGATGGGAGGATAATATTAAAATGGATTTGAGGAAGGTGGGATATGATGATAGAGACTGGATTAATCTTACACAGCATAGGTACCGATAGCGGGCTTATGTGAGGGCGGAAATGAACCTGCGGGTTCCTTAAAAGCCATTTGTAAGTAAGTATTTTTATACTGATTGAATGAAAGAGAAGGCCTTATGGTCTTAAAACAGACATCACAAACAACGTGCAAGTGTTTCTGATAGTACCTGTGCCACGCGCCAACATGATGTCACACCAATATAGTCCATGAGCAAATAACCTTATCTCCGTACGCCCTGGGATAGAATACAATTCCAATAATTACACAAAATCTGACTTCTACTGAAGTAATAGCCATCATCATTGCCCTCATCCATCACGAATGTTAAATAATAAAGTAATTTGGAGCATTTTGATTGACCTACAATATAAATATTGTCTGTCATGTTCCGGACATGGATAAATATATAATAGGATGCAAAATTGCGGTCAGCACCATCTGGTGACGGGGGGCTGAAATAAGATGATCAGCGCCCAACGTCGTAGGTGGTGAACATTAGAACTACGTGTTGGGTACATTATCCAGAGTTCTCTATTTATCCGTTCGAGATATTGCTCGAGGAGTCGAGATGGCAGACAGAAACTTGCTAATAATTGAACATAAAGTGATACTACGTGTGTGTATAAGCAGTATATGTTAAACAGTGATGTTTATGGACGTTGTAAAAATAGTGTTGTTGAATGTATTGTAAAGTAATAGTAATATAATAAATTGAACTATCTAAGTAGTTCTTGCAGACTTTTCCATTGCGCTGTACAATAAATACCCAAAGAATACAATCCCCATTATCTAACCTTTTGCTTTAGGCCTATTTTTGTCTCTGTCTGGTTATATTTTAATAGGGTAGTGTAAAATAGATCGTCTCTTGTATCATCCTGTTGGTTCCGGTAAGAATTTTCAGTAGAAGATGCTGTGAGGAATAAGAATGTAAGGTAATTCGGGGAAGACGCCACACCTAAGCCATTTCTTGGCTATAGAACTCAAACCTGAAGTGATAAGGCAATAAAAACAAATTTATCGTATTTTTTCAATTATAATTGGCTCTGTGTGATGATTCGTACCTTTCCAAGTACGTGTATTATTAACAATTTTTCATGTTAAAAGAACTCATATCAGGGTGGCATCTTCCCCCATATATACGGGGAAGATGCCACTTGGTATGAGGTAAGATGCAACAATACAGTAAATGGCATACATAAAATAAAAATTGAAATATTATGTATATTTTATTACAACTATGGAGAAATATCTATTAAATTAATTACATATTTGTTTCATGATTATTTTGAAAACATTCATTAAGGGGAGTTGGTCATTATCGCATGCAAAATATTGGTAAAAATAGCCTATCTTCTAGCAGTCATAAATATAATACTATTTGTCAGAGGTCTTTCATTTTTGTTAGCTATGTGTGTATACATATTAAGCTTTAAAATGAAAAAGAATGGTGACTCTAGAGTAAATCTGTATCCTTAAATTAATTTTTTTAATTAAGCACAATTTTTTTTTATAAATTCACTACATGTCTGTGATTAGGTACACTCTATTCACTTACTATAGCACATATTGAATTGAAAATTTGACCGCTTATTGCTAATAGATACTAAAATATACCCTACTAAAATTATTCATGTGTCTGTAATATTATGGGCATAGGGCTTATAGTAATCATCACCGTCGATAAATTAAAAAAAATTGAAGATTTGTATAAGCCCTATGCCCATAATATTACAGATATTTTAATAATTTTAGTAGGGTATGTTTTAGTATCAGTTAGCAGTAAGTGGCCAAAATTTTAATTCAATGTGTTCTATGATAAGTGAATAGAGTGTACCTAATCACAGGTATGTAGTGAATTTATATAAAACATATGTTTAAATTCAAAAATTAATTTAAGGGTAAGATTTACACTAGATTAACCATTCTTTTTCATTTTAAAGTTTAATATGTATACATATATTACTAAAAAATGAAATAGCTGTGATAAATAGTATTACATTTATGACTGCTTGAAGATAGGCTATTTTTACCATTACTTTGCATTCGATAACGTCCAATTCCCCTTAATAAAATTAGGACACAATTCTGAATGTTAATACGAGCCTGCACCATATTTCATACAGTGCAAATTATCACCACTGCAATCTTCGTGCAACCATTTCTTGCATACGATGCACTGAATCCAGTCACTCTTGGAACCTTTCTTAGCGTAAAAGGGTCCATTACAAACAATACAAAAATTATCATCACCAGAGGAAGAAGATGAACTTTCACATATCTTGGTTGGGAAGGTTTCTTTTTATTTCTGGCCTCTTCCCTCTTAGTTTCTCTTCTCTTTGCTGTAGTTAAAACCTACGCTGTTTGTTTTTTACGTCCAGAGGGTTTAGATTTTCATACTTGAGGAATAGGGCTGACTGTTTTCACATTTGAAATTCCATTATCCGTTATGATAGGAGCAACGTTGATGTAGGTCTCCTGCCACATGCTCCGCTAGTGGAAGGACGTGGTGAACCTTTAGTAAGATTTGAAGATTCCATCCGTCGTTTCAGAGTTCTGTATGGAATGCCATACATCATCACTGCAGCCCATAACGTTTTTCGTCCATAGTTTAAATCTTAAGCAGCTCGAATTAAATTTTGTTCTGACCAAGATGTCTGATCTGTTTTTCTTTTGTAGTCTCGAATAATCGTCTGTATAGAAATGAAATGTGAATTACATTTTTAATCACTGACACCTTTTGTAAAGTATCAGAGAATATGTAAAATAATATAATGTAAAATATTATGAAATAATAACCTTTCCACAACATAATCTATGGTTAAATAATATATTTCTTAACCATGTTGCGTCTTCCCCCAGTTACAAGGGGAAGACGCCACTCACACTTACTTGCCTACTGCCGCAAGGTTGTTGCCGTAGCTGCATGCCTCGTGTGCGTAACAGAATGCTCAACTCACGTATAAGGCAGGTATTCCATTTAAAATAAAATATCAGTCTATGAACCTTAAATATAAACAATGAAATATTATAAAGTATGTACTCACCGGGCTATATGCTCACAAGATCCAAAATAACGGCGATGAAAATCGATAAAGTACTGTAAGACAAATGCACACGCTACGTGTCCACCCCGTCAACACTCTTCAAACTAGAAGGTCCGCGTTGACCACTCATGACACACAAAAGAACTACAAACAAAGTTGCGTCTTCCCCAACTGGCGTCTTCCCCCGAATTACCTTAAATGTCTTATATTAAATTGGGTTAGTTTTGAATATCGATGAGAGTGGGAGGGAATACTTTCTGCACAGTTTAACATTTTCGTCACCTGGTGCGCTGCTAAATGCGTAGAGTAATTACTCCTTTCGCTACTTGGTGCGCTGTTAGATGTAATAACGCCCCTCCCCCAACAGGTGGCAGCAAGGTTAATTTCTACAACAGCGCCTCTAGTATGTGTTACGGGAAACTCAGTAAGTGTCGCATCCTATTATATATTCATCCATATTCTCACGAATATGACGAATTCCTCACAACAAACTTCTGGTGTTACGCTGGATGGTTATTACTAGGGCTGTCACTTTAAAGTGTTGAATTGCTATTTGCTCCATTTCGGATGTAACAATAATCCTACTGTGGCTCGAACGTCAATTGGTCGTTAGTTGAAACTGTGTGTACCACACAAAGATAAAGCGGAAAGTTCGCTAGGGCAGACAGCAGCAGTATCAGAACTCGTGAAACAAAATTTCAGCAGGTAATTCCTTCGACTAGCCCATTCGTCCTAAAAAAAAAAAAAATACTTCTAAGATACATCATCCTACTAAAAATTTTATTACGGAAATGTAAATAAAACAGTTTATTTCGAACAAGAAAGCGAAACAAACCTGTAGGGATTGCATACGTTAAAGTAACCTAACTTTCAAGAACACTAATTTAAAAGTTTGTATTGAGTTCCTTATTTCTTAGAATTTCTCTGTTTGCAGTAAATCTAAGATCAGGAAAGAGCCACGGAGAGAAGTTCTAAGGCTCCTAAAATGGAACTGAATATTTAAAATATCACAAAACTAAATAATTGTCAACACGTACAAACAGTATTTTTCATCGTTGTTATGGATCAGGGTTTATCGGCAGGCAGCCATCTTGTTCATGGAGGCGGGTAAATGAAATGCATTATTCATCCTCTCTGCAATGCAGACTCTTTCTCGCTCTCCAATTGTTACAGTCAGCGGAACACAACAGATAGTACAAACCTGTGCACGTCTATCATCCGTTATGTTAGGCATTTATATAGAATATAATCTGATCAGTGAAGTTATCTAACCAAATACCTTTCATTTCAAATTATTAACTGGCATTTCCATAATAAATACAACATAAGCGATAATTTCCTAAAAGGAACATGCTTGCAATGGAATGCGACATTTGCTGTATAAAAATCTGCTGAGGGGATGGGATTATAAGGGTGGTAAAATCCATTGCATGGTTCGTTCAGAAGGGAAGTATCGGATATTTTTCATTCAAGTTAAAATCTACAGTCCATATTGAATCTTTCGTACACTACTTCAACACTTGAATATAAATAATTGATTAAATGGCGACCCTACTCGTGTTAATTGTGTAAGCATGTGCAGCTTACAGCTGTTTCGGTGTTTCTTCACACCATCCTCAGAGCCTACTAGATCTCGGCGTCATCTCGAACTTCGCTGCCTGTTGTGTGGGTGCCTTCGATTGTTGAAAAGTGTTGAAATGTGGTGTCAAATGGTGTGTGTGTGTTCTGAAATTGATCTGTGTGTTGAGAATTTGAATGCTTACACAATTAACACAAGTAAGATCGTCATTTAATCAATTATTTATATTCAAGTGTTAAAAGTAGTGTATGAAATATTAAAAATGGATTATCAAGTAGAACAATATGGAATATACAGACCCACAACGCATTACCGATACTTAACAGCTGCAATAGTGACGGTATTGGTAATGTATGCAGTTTCAGCAATAGTACACTCTGTAAGGTAGTGACAGGAAGTAATAACAACAGACAGTAGCCATATTATTGGTTGCTTATTAAATAGCCTAGTAGAAGTAACTTTCGAGGAATATCACTTTTGTTGACGTCGTACAAAATTTTGTCGAATATTCCTTGGAGAAGATTAACTCCATACGTAAATGAAATTATTGGGGATCATCAATGTGGTTTTAGGCCTAATAGATCAACTATTGACCAGATATTTTGCATTCGACAGATAATGGAGAAAAAATGGGAGTATAAGAGTACAGTACATCAGTTATTCATATATTTCAAAAATCACATATGACTCGGTTAAGAGGGAAGTTTTATATGATATTCTTATTGAATTTGGTATTCCCAAGAAACTAGTTCGATTAATTAAAATGTGTCTCAGTGAAACGTATAGCAGAGTTCGTATAGGTCAGTTTCTGTCAGATGCGTTTCCAATTCACTGCGGGCTAAAACAAGGAGATGCACTATCACCTTTACTTTTTAACTTTGCTCTAGAGTATGCCATTAGGAAAGTCCAGAATAACAGAGAGGGTTTGAATTGAACGGGTTACATCAGCTGCTTGTCTATGCGGATGACATGAATATGTTAGGAGGAAATCCACAAACGATTAGGGAAAACACGGAAATTTTACTTGAAGCAAGTAAAGCGATAGGTTTGGAAGTAAATCCCGAAAAGACAAAGTATATGATTATGTCTCGTGACGAGAATATTGTACGAAATGGAAATATAAAAATTGGAAATTTATCTTTTGAAGAGGTGGAGAAGTTCAAATATCTGGGAGCAACAGTAACAAATATAAATGATACTCGGGAGAAAATTAAACACAGAATAAATATGGGAAATTCATGTTATTATTCGGTTGAGAAACGTTTATCATCCAGTCTGCTGTCAAAAATTCTGAAAGTTAGAATTTATAAAACAGTTACACAGGGACATCATTTTATTTTTACTTCAATTTTTATTGTACCTGAATTTTTGAATGTACTTCACTCCCACCCCTTCTACTAATGAAGTTCCAAATTCCTCCATTCAGAACCAAGGACGCATGTAAACACTGCTGAGTTAGTGAGTATAGTACGTTCCAGAAATATGGTCGCGTTTTCCAGTGACGAAAGACCTTTCAATATTGAATCTTATTTTCGCACAGGTACTGTCCGTTTGCCTACGTCGCATCCCGATTTCTCCCACCTGCTTCTGCTCGCCCCTCTGTAAGAGTTGGTTGCTTGCCTTAGCTCTTCTCTGAAAACAATTTCTGTTAGGAATTGGACGTTTACATAATATTAAACAACTGTTTAAAATAACTTAAATAAAAGGGCCTCGTTAAGTAATTAAGTGTCACGTCATTTCCCCCCTTTTCTACGATCCTGCGGCATAACCACTTGGACGGACAGTAGATAGCATGTCTGAGTAATTTTATCTGTGCGGGTCGGGCAGAAGTGAAGATTGAATTTACAGTACATAAGGTACTCTTTTATAGAGTAGGTACAGAATTATTTCACATGAGTTACTAGTACGAAGGACGAAACTGGTAATTGGGAATAGATGCAATAGTCTATAGTGCGATAATATGCAGAAAAGAACTGAAGCCTGTATCGAAATGAACGGCCACCATTTTCAAAAATGTGTTTAAATATCCATATTATGATTTTTTTTTTCAATTTAACTTCATTCTCTATATTGTACGCTAATGTGCTGTAGACAGTATAATATACACTTTATAATGAATGCATTCGCATGGATAACTCTGTTCGTGAGTAAAAACACTCATTCTTAATACAGTACTGTATTTTGATTAAACAAAAACCTAACGAAAATGATCAAACTCAAAATCGCGATATATCCTAGTTTACGTAAATGGATGAACTAATTTTCTTCCCTCCTATACCTAGTAAAGTGATTTGTTTGTATATTACGCCAGTTTCATCGGACTCCAGTCGTGGAAGGGGGTAGCAAACGGTGCTTCCGGTTCTCAATAGTTAATTCAAAGGTATAGCCAGGTTAATATTAGAAATGTTAGTAAAAATAAAATGATGTCCCTATATACAGTATATGTGCTAAATATATCAGGCAATAAATCTCATCTAGCTGCATATCGTAACGTCAAAATCTGCTTGAATAATACAGGGACATCATTTTATTTTTACTAACATTTTTAATATTAACTTGCCTATACCTCTGGATCATCGCCGTTTGCTGCCCCCTTCCACAACTGGAGTTCGATGATACTGGTGTAATATACAAAGAAATCACTTTACTAGGCATAGGAGGGAAGAAAAGTAGTTCATCCATTTACGTAAACTAGGAAATATCGCGATTTTGAGTTCGATCATTTTCATAAGGTTTTTGTTTAATGAAAATACAGTACAGTATTAACAATGAGTGTTTTTACTCACGAACTGAGCTGTCCATGCGGACGTATTCATTATGCAGTGTATATTATACTGTCTACAATACATTTGCGTACAAAATAGAGAATGAAGTTAAATTGAAAAATAATCATAATATGGATATTTAAACAGATTTTTTTTTAAATGGTGTCCGTTCATTTCGATACAGGATTCAGTTCTAATGTGCATATTATCGCACTATAGACTATTGTACCTAATCCCAATTACCAGTTTCGTTCTTCGTACTAATAACTCATGTTGAAATAATTCTGTACCTACTTTATAAAAGAGTACTTTACGTACTGTAAATTCAATCTTCATTTCTGCCCGATCCGAAAAGATAAAATTACTCAGACATGCTATCTACCCTCCGTCCATGTGGTTATGTCATAGGGTCGTAGAAAGGGAGGAAATCACGTGCCTTTTAATTACTTAACGAGGCCCTTTAATTTAAGTAATTTTAAACAGTTTTATATTACGCAGACGTCCAATTCCTAACAGAAATTAATGTTCTCAGAAAAGAGCTAAGACAGCCCAGCCACTAGTTGGCGAATAAAAGCTGGTGGGGGAAACCGTGATATGACGTAGGCAAATGGACGACAGTACCTGTATGAAAATGATTCAATATTGAAAGGTATTTCGTCACTGGAAAACGCGAACGTATTTTTGGAACGTACTGTTTACTATGACCGTAAGGCTACTATGACTGTATATGAGGTCTTGGATCTGTGTGGAGGGCGGTTGAACTTCATTAGTAGAGAAGGGATGGGAGTGAAGTATATTAAAAACTCGGGTACAATAAAAATTGAAGTAAAAATAAAATGATGTCCCTGTATAAGTTATGTATGGAAAAAATATAAGAAAATGTAAGCATACCTGAAATTACTGATCACAATAATGGAAATTGTTCTAAAAATGCTCAAGACATAGTGGAACTTTGCACACGAACATTTCAGAAAAATAAGTTTCTCGCAGTCAGCTTTAGAGCAGTTCTGTACATCGACGCAGAAGCGATACTTAACAGCTGTAATAGTGACGGTATTGGTAATGTATGCAGTTTCAGCAATAGTACACTCTGTAAGGTAGTGACAGGAAGTAATAACAACAGACAGTAGCCATAATATTGGTTGCTTATTAAATAGTGGCAGAATGTGAATAGAATTGACTAATTCTAAGACAGACTAAGTTTCCTTCATTGTCTTGTAGTATTCAGAGCTCAAACAGACAATTTCGCGACATGTTATATTACTGAGCCTTTTGATTTTGTTCCGATTAAACTGTTTCTGTCAGAATAACAAGAAGGGTGATAACTGATATGGTACTTAGATAATTGCTTTCATCTGAAATTGGAAGGAATATAAACTCTTGTCTATTAAGCAAATTGCTCACCATTTAGAGATGTTAAATTCTGCTGACCTCCTTATTGATTTTGTTGGATGCACAAAACATCGCTCTCCAGTACTTCAGAGTCAGAACAGAGTTGTAGATATATCTAAAAACTGACTCCAGCAGCAGAATAAATTAGAGAATCCAGACGAGTAAAAACGAGCAATTCGTGTAAAAAACTCAGAGTTCCCAGATTCTTGTCTGCCTCTAATGTCGTGCGTTTCTTGTCTCCAACTCCTCCATAGTTCATTAGTCAGTAATTTAAGCACGTAATTAAGTATTGCCATGGGCATACAAAGAAAGGATGCATAATAACTCTTGCGATACGGAATTTATTCTATGGTAGGCGTATATCAAAACAGTGACTTCATTTTCAGGAAGTACAGCTGATCAGAAAAATGACTGATTTCGATTGTGTTTGCTTTGAGAGTTCGGTCAGTTTCCAATACATTGCATCTGTTATTATCCCAATATTTATTGTAATATTTTTTCTATTTCGTGAAACAATATTCTCTGCATTCTTAAAAAACGATTTTCAGAGACTTTGTGCCACATAGATATTATTTTACGTAACAAGGACGTGTTACTTTGAGAGAGGAACAGAGGTTAATGGTGTTTGAGAATAAGGCGCTTAGGAAAAATTTAGGACTATCGATAGGAAATCTAATAAAGAATAATTTAATTTTTAAGTCTTCAATTTCGTAAAATAATTTTTGTAACAATATCACGTAGAAGACGTCTTTTACAGTACCGAATATGACACCTGTTCCGGGATCCGTGGTGAAACGAAAGATGGCAGAATTTTAAACACTATTAACCTCTGTTCCTCCCTCAAAATGACAGTCCAAATATAGCTACAACAGATTATATTATCAAAAGTCTCGTCAGTCCTGAGTGTCTTCTTAGAAGCGTTGCTTTCACTTCAACTGTGAAGCCGCATCTAGCCGTAGTAGTTTTTGGTAGCACGTACCGAGCCAGCTGCGGTCAAAATTCTGTTCCTTAGATCCAGCTCAACATTTACAGAATTAGAGTACGCATATTACTCCATAAGAAGAGTGCAGGAAGTTGGGAGAGCATGGTGGCCAAGGAATAGGTCCACCACTGCCAATCCACCAGTCTGAAAAGGCGTTGTCCTGGAACGCACGAAGACATGTAAAATGTGTTGTGTGATCATCTTGATAAAAACAAATTCGTTTCCGTAACAGTAAAGAGGAGGGGGAGGATTTTCTGCAGGAGGTGGTGATAGGATTCTCAGTTCAGATAAACTGAGAGAAAAATAGTACCAAGCAGCGTATCAGCTGAACAAACAGCTCTTCTGATTCTAACACCGTGTACTGTTCTAAAGGCGCAACACCAACTCCAAGTCGTCTGACAAAAAATGTTTGTTTTGGCCTATTTTACAATTCCTTAAATTTAATGAACGGACTTCTGAGACACCTGGTATAGGAGTTCAGTATGATTGCATTTATGTGATTTCAAATAATCTGTATGCCTACCAAGATGAGTTACTAAAAAATGTGATTTGTCCGTAATTTTGTTTCTGGGCAAAGATGCTTTCATCACGCTTAGTGTTTAGTGACCTGACAGACATTTTATTACCAACAATACCCATCTTGTTGTCGAGCACGCTATCAATTTCTTAAACCTTTTCCCCGTTTCCTGTTTACTGTTGACCTGTTTGCAGAATCTCTCAACTAGAATAAAATTTCACTGAGAATTCACGTTGGACAATGACAAAACTATTAGAGAGGTAAAACCGTTTCACTAGAAAAGCACGTAGCTCTACTGTGTACATATTAGACTATCTTATTACTGATTCAAAGTATCTCTACTATTCTTAACTTGATCTGCCGGGCTTGCTGAAATGATATACTCTATAACGCTAGTGTTGTCATATCTAGTTTCAAAATATGTGCAAATAAAAGTTTGTTATGTTTTTCAAAAGAGTTTTGTTGCTTCTCTGGACTGAAAGGAAAGTTAAATAAAGAGTTACAGTTACGACTATTGCATGTACAAGCATTGCAACGTCCCTATTTCAGTGGCTGTACAAATTAAATTAAACTCTTTCTCTCTCGCTTGTGGACAGAAGAGTTAAAAATTACTCGAATGTTGTTCAACAGTGATTTGGAGCAGTGATTGTTACGCTTCCTTTATAAGGCCTGCTGTTAATTTCAGGCGACATGTCGGTAAGGGCGAATATTGTGTTTTAGCAAAGCAATCCATTACATCTCGTGATTTATTTATGAAATTCCAAAGCTGGAGGAACGAGTTGTCGCTATAGTCTTGTAGCAGGCTGCAAACAATTCCAGCACAGCCCGTGCCTATTTGAATTGAATTATTTGCACGCCTTCTGGAGTGTCTACGCAAGTAGGAGACTTACACCGTATCAGAAGTAACCCGCTATATTTCGTTGTACCAGATCTAACTATAGTTTCAAAGCTAAGTCCTCGTCAAATACAAAGAAAATTATATGCATTTCCATTGATAGAGAGAATATCATCGAAACGATAGCCGTCCAAATCTTGGATTTATAATATCGGCAATCCTAATCAATTCAAAGGAACAAAAAAGAAAATGTAAATTAATGTTAAAAAAAATACATAATGAAATTTTAAAAAGAATATTCTGCGACAAGATTTGGTAGCTATCAAAACGAAAAAAAATTTATTGAAAATAAATAAATTACATTGAATCTTATAAAGATGAATAGGGATGGTGATTGATGATGTTCAATGAAGATTTTAAAATGGTTGATGCAATTGTCTGAAGAGTCTTATCAGGAACCTTTAATTTTCTGAGGATCTCCAATGTAAATTTGGAAATTGTTCCTCGCGTACCAAACATAAGTCCAATGACATTCCAATCTTAAATATTATATTTATGACTGAAGATCATCACAGCATGGAAGGTAAATAGCGCGTTTCTCTTCATGTACCTCCTTTGGTTGATCTTCATTAATTTCGAACCTTACAGTGGGGTCAAGAATGAGACCAGTTTTTTTTATCTCGGTCAACTATTATGATGTCAGCACGTCGTATAGATCCTTCCGTAGAAGGACATTGAACTTCCTCATATACTTCGTATTCACCATGTTCCCTTAATCTGTTAGCAATTATTGAGCGGACTGTGTTATGTCTGTCAATTCGCAGTAATTCGCCCTGAGGACAGAAACCTAGCACGTGAGGTAACGTTTCATGCTCATTGCATCTCCTGCAATGGGTATTGCAAAGGCTTCTACCGGGGAGAGATCTAACTGCGATAACATTGGTGCTCATTTTAATGGACTCGGTCCATTATTTAAAAATTGTCAAAGAAAGAAAGAAAAGAAATACAATTTGGAAACGGTGTTAGGTACAGCCTTTTAGAGCAACTGAAATTGTAATAACCAAAATCATTGATTATAAAATTTATGAAAACTATCGACTCATTGATCTACACATATTCATATTCTATTAGGGCCGTATTCATATACATTTTTAACGCGGGCTTTCTGTGGATTATCAGCGTTTTTCGTATTCATAAACCAATGTTAGCGATAGGATATGATTTGAGTTCTGTACTAGTAACCAGTGGATAGCCGGGGCTAGCTTAGTACGCTCGTAGCGCGTGCTGCGAAATGTCTATGAATACCACCCTAAATGTCTACAGCGGTTCTTTTGCAGCAGGTAACATCTACAAACAAGTATTTTTAAATATTAGATTAAATACAACAACAACCAAATTTCTTGGCTTAAAAATCGATAATGTGTTAAATTGGAAAAATCATATTAAAGAAATTACCCCCAAACTAAATTCAGCTTGTTTTGCTAGTAGATCTATGCAAAAGATAGTAAATATCAATACCTTAAAAACAATATACTTTGCATACTTCCACTCGGTAATGAGTTTTGGAATAATATTCTGGGAAAATTCCACAGATAGTAACAGTATATTCCTATTACAAAAAAAAAGTAATTAGAATAATAGTAGGTGCCAAATCTAGGGAATCGTGTAGGTCTATTTTCAAAAAACTACAAATAATGCCCTGGCTTGTCAGTATACTGTATCTTTTCATTAATAATCTTCCTCTCGTGAAAACTTTGTAACTAATTCAACAGTCTTAAATGTAGTCCGTTGTCCATTAACTTCTATATTCTTGAGTCACTTTTCTGACAGATTTGTTATCCTACAACGGTACCAGCTTCTGATTTTTGATGCGAAGAATTCGATGATGCCCAGTTCAACAGGTTTGCAGTGAAAGACTTACCCTTGGGTAGAACATTATGTGCGCCTTTATCTGTATGTATACAACAGCGGTGACCAAAGCGGGTGTCGTGATTACATCGTGTAATCACAGTCATTCAAACGGGTACGAGGAGTTTCCTGTACATTGCTGTGTGTTTCTTTCACTTACTGAAAACAAGCAGTGGCGGTATCATGTCGCTCTACAAACTCTGTCTCTACAAGCAGTAAGATGTGGTTTCGTAAAGAATGAGAAGAAGTACTTTTTTGTTGTTCTGTCGGACAAAATGTAATATGTTTACTTTCCTCAACGGTTCAATTAGGAGTATATAGAAAATAATGTACTACTACTTACTTACTACTTACTTACTACTTACTTACTACTTACTACTTACTTACTACTTACTACTTACTTACTACTACTGCTACTTACTACTACTGCTACTTACTACTACTACTACTTACTACTACTTACTACTACTACTACTTACTACTTGCTACTACTACTACTACTACTTACTACTTACTACTACTTACTACTACTACTACTACTTACTACTACTACTACTACTACTACTACTACTACTACTACTAATACTACTACTACTTACTACTACTAATACTACTACTACTTACTACTACTAATACTACTACTACTTACTACTACTAATACTACTACTACTTACTACTACTAATACTACTACTTACTACTACTGCTACTTACTACTACTGCTACTTACTACTTACTACTTACTACTTACTACTTACTACTTACTACTTACTACTTACTACTTACTACTTACTACTTACTACTACTACTACTACTACTACTACTACTACTACTACTACTACTACTACTACTACTACTACTACTGACCACGAAGTATGTGTTTCTATAATTCTTCTGTACGTGCATGGATATTGATATTTTTAGATTTTCTCCCTAGAAGTATAAAATTATTAGGTTTTATCTCAATTTTAATCTTCTTAATCTTTAGATGAGGGTAACTATTTATTAGTTATTCATATAATAATAATATTGTAGAAAAACTGATTCAATATTATGTGCCAACGAACTGTTAAACGCCAGGAATTGACATGTCTTAAATCATAGCCAGGAAGAGAAAGATGAGATAAATAAATGTAAGGAAATCAGCTACCTAACGGGTCTGAAATATCTCGTGCTCTAAAGCCTTTTATTAGAACAGAATTTCTCAAAAGAGTAATGATTAAAATAGATTAAATAACTTGTCCATAAGAAGTTTTTAACTTTGGAAAAGTACGAATTTCTCGTCCAAGTAGGCCTATCGAGAGAAGAATTTAGAAAATTTCTGATTATATTAAAGAGGAAGATAAGAAAAAGAAGCAAGAAAAATCTATATTAATCACTGGCTCTTGATGACAGTAGCGACATTACTGATACAGCAAAGTTTGAGATTTTTATCCCCGAGAACCACCACTGGTTGTAGTTTTCGTGCCAAGTACATTTTCTCCGTCTCCTTAGTTCATAGACTGTCTGTCGCATGTAATCACTGTGGCTCGAGTTTTGTCACCGCTGGTATACAAGAATCGAATCCAAATACTATCAAGAGCTGCTCTCGAAACTATGCTTGTATAACGGACAGCACATTACTATACTTCAGAGTGTGTACCAAATTTCGAGCCACCCGTTAACAAGTTAGATAAACTGCTACATCCATTTTGCCGTACTAAGTCTGCTCACAGAAGCGGACCGAGAGGGGTCCTGTAACAAAAACCTTCAACCCAAAACACTGTCTCTCCTATCAGGTTTTCAAATTTAGTTTCTTTTTTTTCTGTAGGGATTTCAAAAGAAATGTGTCACATTTCTGAATATAATACCTCCTTTCACAAGTATTTTTGCTGGAAACAATACGTATGAGCAGATAAAACTGTATCTATGTACCCAGCTGTGTAGCTGCATTTCTAGAGAGAGATTCAACATATTTCGTGATTAAAATGTTCCTTGGATGTGACAGCTTTCTATATAAAGAGGCTTGTTATGCTTTGTTTTAAATTTCCTCTGCCCTGAGGAAGTAATGTTTCCGTTATCTTTCCGTATGTCAAAACTCATAATACTGACATCCTGACGGTTTAATAATGTCATTATTTTCCAGTACTTGTGGCAGTTCTTCGATGTCTAGTATTATGTTCACGTATTCTCTTAATAAAAATGTTATATTCTTCGGAAATATGGCATGAAGATAAAATTATTAATATCTTTACTAGGAACAAAATAGTAAATTAATCACTTATGTTGACGTCGTACAAAATTTTGTCCAATATTCTTTTGAGATGATTAACTCCGTACGTAGATGAAATTATTGGGGATCATCAGTGCGGTTTTCGGCGTAATAGATCGACAATTGATCAGATTTTTTGTATTCGACAGATAATGGAGAAAAAATGGGAGTATAAGGGTACAGTACATCAGTTATTCATAGATTTCAAAAAGGCATATGACTCGGTTAAGAGGGAAGTATTATATGATATTGTTATTGAATTTGGTATTCCCAAGAAACTAGTTCGATTAATTAAAATGTGTCTCAGTGAAACATACAGCAGAGTCCGTATACGTCAGTTTCTATCTGATGCTTTTCCAGTTCACTGCGGTCTAAAGCAGGGAGATGCACTATCACTTTTACTTTTCAACTTCGCCTTAGAATATACCATTAGGAAATTTCAGGATAACAGAGAGGGTTTGGAATTGAACGGGTTACATCAGCTTCTTGTCTATGCGGATGACGTGAATATGTTAGGAGAAAATACACAAACGATTAGGGAAAACACGGGAATTTTACTTGAAGCAAGTAAAGCGATCGGTTTGGAAGTAAATCCCGAAAAGACAAAGTATATGAATATGTCTCGTGACCAGAATATTGTACGAAATGGAAATATAAAAATTGGAGATTTATCCTACGAAGAGGTGGAAAAATTCAAATATCTTGGAGCAACAGTAACAAATATAAATGACACTCGGGAGGAAATTAAACTCAGAATAAATATGGCAAATGCGTGTTATTATTCGGTTGAGAAGCTTTTATCATCCAGTCTGCTGTCAAAAAATCTGAAAGTTAGAATTTATAAAACAGTTATATTACCGGTTCTTCTGTATGGTTGTGAAAAGTGGACTCTCACTCTGAGAGAGGAACATAGGTTAAGGGTGTTTGAGAATAAGGTGTTTAGGAAAATATTTGGGGCTAAGCGGGATGAAGTTACAGGAGAATGGAGAAAGTTACACAAAACAGAACTGCATGCATTGTATTCTTCACCTAACATAATTAGGAACTTAAAATCCAGACGTTTGAGATGGGCAGGGCATGTAGCACGTATGGGCGAATCCAGAAATGCATATAGAGTGTTAGTTGGGAGACCGGAGGGAAAAAGACCTTTAGGGAGGCCGAGACGTAGATGGGAGAATAATATTAAAATGGATTTGAGGGAGGTGGGGTGTGATGATAGAGACTGGATTATTCTTGCACAGGATAGGGACCGATGGCAGGCTTATGTGAGGGCGGCAATGAACCTTCGTATTCCTTAAAAGCCATTTGTAAGTAAGTAAGTAAGTAAGTAATAATAATAATAATAATAATAATAATAATAATAATAATAATAATAATAATAATAGTATTATTTTCCCTGGCAGAGTTAAGGCCATCAGGCCTTCTCTTCCACTAAACCAGGATCCAATCACATACAGAAAAATACTGGACACTGCAACTTGTACAGTCGATCAGTCCTAGTGAAATGGAGGAGTATACGAGAGCGGAATAAGCAGACCTGATTTTCGAATACGCATGAGCCAATGGGAACAGTAGACAAGCTCACAGATTGTATCGGGACAAGTACCCACGTAGGAGACATCCGGCCCATACCATTTTTCCACAAATGTTCAAAAACTTAAGGGAAGGAGGGCACGTGGTGCCAAATTACAATTCCATTTCCACACAACTATTTTTGCTTATAACTTTCGACTCAGTCATTTCCGGATCATGGTTCCTGATCTCAAATTGATACATGTACCCTTCGCCATTATCCCTGAAAGTTTGTAACACCAATTCAGAAACACCCTGTATATCTTCTTTACATTGTGGCCTGTAATGACTGGCTGGTTTTTCGGGAACCTAGTCAGGAACGGAACCTTACACCTAAGTTTATATTGAACAATTGTGAACTCTACTGGGTGTTCATTTCAAAGTGTGTCATGACGTCACTGTTGATGAGTCAGCGATTTGAAGCGAGTTTCAGCTTTTGTGTCAGAGAAGTTGCCTATTACTCAAGGCGTTCAATCTGAACTTGAGAACGTGTACGGTATAATTTGAACGTCGTAGCAACAGATGGCGGTCTGGATGGTCTGTGTGATACCATAACCTCTTTCGAACTGTTTTTTTGCGCGGCCAAGTCGTACGCAGGGTATTTGTTATCATCGGTTGCGTACGGCAACATTCCACGATACAAATCAAATGCTCCGTGTCCATGTTGACCGTCCAAGTTAATGACAACAAATACGTAAGTAATGGTCTTAACCCTCTGCCCATATCCCGAGAGTAAGAAAAATTCACCTCAGTACATGTTTCGAAATAATTCACATTCCTGCCACTACCGGCGTTACCATACGTATCAGTAAGTACTCTTCTGAATGAACGCCGTACTTGCTAGGCAACTTCTCTGGCACATAAGTAATACACCTCTGCGGAAGTGTAGGAAGATTGAATTCTCTAGGCTCATCGACTAGTCACATGACGGCATACAGCGAGCCATGACACACTTTGAACTGAACATCCAGTATGTGCGATGCGTGTTTCAGACAGACTGGGGACATAAGTGGTAACTGTGAATCCGACGCTGATATGTGGGTCATCATGCCTCAGTCCTAACAGAGTCAGGTCCCATCCCCTGAAGCCCCAACTTCTCCATTATTAAATATTGCGGATAATTGCAGAATTAAATAGGAAAACATAAGTACATCGAGGAAAGTCCTCTGGAATGTCTGCTTTGTGGATCACAAATTCCATCACGACATTGCCCGGGATCGAATCCGGCCCTCCCAGATGAAATACCAGCACAGTAGCGCTTAACCACAGATACGGAAATACACTGTAACGTGGACAAAATTTATGTTCATTTTTTGTTATTAAAATCACATTTATTTTTATCTGGTTGCATTGTATGTTATGCTATATTCCAGGTATCCATTAATCTAATCACAATGCATAGAATATTTTTGTCCATCCTCGCGTTTTAACAAATTGATCCGATGAATAGAATTTTGCAGTATTTCTCCCATATCTTTAATTAAATATACCACAGGCTTGCTTTTGTGTTTGTGCGGTCCAAAGCAATTTGATTAAATGCGTTATTTCCTGTATCAAATACCAAGCATATTTCCACGTTTATTTCATAACTGCGTTTATTTTGAGCTATGGAAATAGAGTGTAATTGTTATGTAGTCCTACTACTGAACGTTTCTAGTATGCGACACAAATTTTTGAACATTATAAATAACAAATTTAAATTTATTTATTTATTTATTTATTTATTTATTTATTAGCCGTACCCGTGCGCTCCGCTGCACCTGTTACAAATAAATATAAAGTAATTACATAATTAAAATAGGACGTTTGATCCAGGGAACATTCGTGTTTGATAGAAGGATAAATCGTTTAATATGTTGTTACTTAAATTAAATTGTATTTAAATAATTAAAATGCGGTCATTTTGGTCCAGAGAGCACTCATTTGTTGCAATGACAATTCCTTTAACATGTTTCTTAATTGTTATTACATGCAACCATAGTTTAATGAAGATTGACATATCATTTAGTTTTAATGTGTATAATTCATATTACTTGCCATATGTTTCCATTGAATTATGGTAATAACTTAATTTTAACCCTTGTTTTCTACGTCTTCAGTAAATGGCGCTTGGCCGACCATGTTCTGAACCCTTCAAATAACTTAAATAGTGATACAGCATAAACAGTGATATGCAGTATTATATTTATTTCTTTGGAAAATTTAAGAATTCACGATCTCCTATGTACAATTGCCATGGAATGAATAAATGTGTTTTTTCTTCCGACTCAAATATTTTATATTTTGCACATAGGAATTACTGCAGGAACAACAACGCTATAATCTGAAGAGGCGGTGAAAATGTATTGTATTGTTATTTTAAAAGTCTTGTATATCCTTAAATTTCACTCAGAAGTTACTGTAATAACATTATAGAATTATGTCCATCTAGAGAAACTACACTTTCCAATGGTGAAATAATAATAATTATTAAACAATTAATTAGCTTTCGATATCACTTCATACAAACACAAACATTCTCTGTAGGCTATGTTTAATAGCTTTCGATTGTTGTTGTCCAAGGCTCCTTACAGACGAAGTCATTTGTTTTTATTTCAATACAGCACCTTACATGGTGGTGTTATTGTAATTTTAAAACTCATTTATCACATTAAATATCAGTCTTATCAAAATTTTGTATAGAATGAAACTTATCGGAAATCATTTTAAAGAAATTTTGTTATGTAACATTTTTCATGAAAATTAATAATAAAGGACATATTTCGATTTAATTAATTCAGGTCCCCTTATAACCCCCCTTTTAAATAAAGTATTTTGAATCCCGTATAGCCTAAAATCTAAGTTACAACGAACTTAATTTATATTCCAATTTTCATATAAATCGGTTCAGCCATTATCGCGTGAAAAGGTAACAAACATCTAGACAGACAGACAGACAGACATACAAACAAAAATTTCAAAAAAGCTATTTACGGTTTCAGGATGGTTAATTATACATGTTAACACCAATTATGTTTGGAAAATCGAAAATTACCAGAAAAATTTTGGCTACAGATTTATTATTAGTATAGATTTATTTATTTATTTATTTATTTATTTACTTATTTATTTATTTATTTATTTATTTATTTATTTATTTATTTATTTATTTATTTATTTATTTATTTATTTATTTATTCACTCAGTCACTCATTCACTAATTCACTCACTCACTCATTTATTTATTTTATTGCTAGTAAGTTTGAAATGAATACAAGTTAATAAATACAATGAAAGATAAACTAGCCCACTCCTGAATGAGTAAGACTCGTGCTCAGGAGGGGATTCCAATACAGACAAAAATAAAATTAAAATTGAGAGTGAATACAGATTAAATAGTGTTTAATACGTTAAAAACCGAACTATACAGCCAATACAATTTTTTAATTTTTTTATATTAATTTGGAGAGGATTCGTGGTTAAAATATTATTAGAATAAAATTTGTATTTGCATATTTACCGTTGCAAACTACAGCATGTACAAATTACTCTTTCATTCAGCTGTCGTTTATCCAGCGTTGCCAGATTGTGTAATTTGAAGTCAATTTTTCTCGGAAATTAGAGCCTGCGCGCAATTTTCGGAAGGAATAATTTGGATATAATTTGCAATGATAAATTTCGTGGTGGCTTGCATATGCTCGTATTATGGTTCATACTATATATATATATATATATATATATATATATATATATACACATATATATATATACACGAGGCGAATCCAGAAAGTAAGTTTCCCTTTAAATAAAAAGAACACACACTTTCAGGAAAACATTTATTGGCAAGAGGTACAGCAATGTTTCAGCTATTTTTCAACATAGCCACCATCAGAACTGACACACTTGTCGTATCGTGGTATCAACTTTTGTATCCCTCTGTCGTAGAACTCTGCCGCCTGTGAATGGAACCAGCGTGTGACATACGTATTCAGCTCTTCGTCGTTGCCAAAACTCTCACCGGAGGACAGGAATTTCTTGAAGTGCAAGAAAACGTGAAAATCTCTGGGAGGAAGATCAGGACTGTAAGGTGGATGTTCAAACAACTCTCAGCCAAATTACGTCAAAACAGCTACTGTGCGCCGAACCGTATGTGGACGAGCATTGTCTTGGAGGAGCACAACACCTGCAGTAGCATTCCACGCCTCTTGTTTTGAATGGCATGTCGCAATTTTCGCAGTGTTTCACAGTAACGGTCAGCGTTCACTGTTTCACCTCTTGGAAGGAAGTCAATGAGCAGAATGCCCTTCCTGTCCCAGAACACCGTGCACATCACTTTCCGTACCGACAGCGTCTGTTTGAATTTCGTCCTGAACGGAGATCCACTATGCCGCCAATGCATTGACTGCTGCTTGGTTTCGGGGGTGAAGTGCGAAATCCAAGTCTCATCGCCCGTGACGATCCTGTCGAGGAACTCGTCGCCGTCATCATGATACCGTTGCAGAAATGTCAGTGCTGCTCCTAAACGTTTCATTTTGTGTTCGGGTGTCAGGTTTTTCGGCACCCACCTGGCACACACTTTTTTGAACAGCAGGTGCTTAGTGACAATCTCATGCAACAAGGATCCCGGTATCTGCGGAAAATGGCTGCTCAGCTCCGTAATCGTGAAGCGACGGTTCTCCATGATGCACTGCCGCACCAGCTCAACACGATCATCATTGATGAGGGACGGTCGCCCACTGCGCTCTTCATCATGGACACTTTGACGACCTTCGGAAAACTGCCTACACCAGCTACGCACCATCTGCTTACTCATGATGTTCGGCCCATAGACCTGACAGAGCTGCCGATGAATTCCAATTGGCCCAATGCTTTGTGCATTAAAGAACTTTATCACCGACCGAACCTCGCAGGCGGAGGGAGAAGGAAGAAGAGCTTCCATTTCGGACCACTGCTGCCACGCTACTGGCATCAGACGGGACCTGTCCGGCTGGCATATGATTGATACGTCATAGATCTGTTACGCATGCGCAATTGATACGGCTAATTATGTTTACTTTCAAGGGGGGGAAATCGGGAAACTTACTCTCTGGATGCGCCTCGTGTATATATATATATATATATATATATATATATATATATATATATATATATATATATATTAGCAGTGAATTGTTATAATCGTGGTTGTACTGTATCACTTTTGTTTAATAATGAAACTTAAGAATTAATTTGATCCTATTTTCAGATTAATTTCGTGCTTTTGCATTAGTTGTGAAATATCTTCCTGTAATGCTATTCATGAATTCAAATAATACTGGGTTGAAAATCACTGTCAAACCATTGTCTGGTCTCTGTAAGGAACTTCGAGAGCCGGGCCATTTTTTGTTCCTAATACATTACGCTCACATCACGAGTTACTATGTCTTGTCTTGCAGTGTATTCGGGGTTGAAAGCGGTAAATGATTCAATTTAGTGGAATGATTTATTTGAAAAAAAAAATGTATTTATCCGTTAATTATTTTCGAAACAGTTTGTGAATTTAAGTAGGGAAAAATATGCGGGGCAGGCAGCTTTTTGTGTGTCCTGGTAAGTACATTTGATAGAGCATTCCTCCGCAAGAACAATGCCGCGCCTGAGACTGACAACCCGTTATCGCAGAACATTCGAGATTGAGCAGGTGGATGCTGCACAATAGACTGGGCAGCGGTAATCCATGTGCTGCCCCCGTCTCATATTCATACGAAAGCCGTTACGTAATATTTATAACAAAAGAGCCAGGCTGTGAGTTTAAAATTGTAGACCTCGCAGTACACGTGCATTGTGAACCATTCAGTTCCGAATAAACGACAGAATAATCTGAAAACAATTTCAGAGGACAGTGGACGAAATAATAGTGGATTTTGAAAGAAAACACAACAGAGGCGAAAGAAGGGAAGTAAGAAGGAAAGAAAAGAAGGAAGAAAGAATGAGAGAAAAGGAAGGAAGAAAGAAAAAGACAGGACAGAGAGAAAGAAAAAAGAAAAATTAGTATGAGACAAAGGAAAAAAGAAAAAATGGAGAAGAAAAGAAAGGAAGAAAGAAAGAAAGAAAGACGGAAAGAAAGAAAGAAAAATAAGGAAGAAAGATAAGAAAAATGGAAGAAAGAAGAAAGTAAGAAAGTAAGAAAGGAAGGAAGGAAGATAAGGAAGAAAGAAAGATAAGAACAATGAAAGAAAGGAAGAAAGTAAGGAAAGAAGGAAGGAAGGAAGAAAGAAAGAAAGGAAGAAAGTAAAAAGAAAGAAAGGAAAAAGGAAGAAAGTTAGAAAGGAAGAAAGAAAGAAAAAAGGAACAAAGAAAGAAAGGAAGAAAGAAACAAAGGAAGCTAGAAGAAAGAAAGGAAGACAGAAAGATAGGAAGAAATAAAGAAAGGAAGAAATAAAGATAAGAAAAAAGAAAGGAAAAAAGAAGAAAGAAAGAAAGAAAGAAAGGAAGACAGACGAATAGGAAGAAAGAAAGATAGGAAGAAAGAAAGATAAGGAAAAAGAAAGGAAAAAAGAAGAAAGAAAGAAGTAAGAAAGGAAGAAAGAAAGAGAGAAAGAAAGAAAAATAAAGAAAGAATAAAGGAAGAAAGTTAGAAGGAAAGAAAGAAGAAAGAAAGAAAGAAAGGAAGAAAGTAAGGAAGGACGAAAGAAAGAAAATAAGAAAGAATAAAGGAAGAAAGTTAGAAAGAAAGAAAGAAGAAAGGAAGAAAGAAAGAAAGGAAGAAAGTAAGGAAGGAAGAAAGAAAGAAAATAAGAAAGAAAGAAAAAAGGAAGAAAGTTAGAAAGAAAGACAGAAAAAAGAAAGGAAGAAAGAAAGAAAAAAGGAAGAGAAATAGAAAGAAAGAAAGGGAGGAAGAAAGAAAGGAGGAAAGAAAGGCAGAAAGAAAGAAAGAAGAAAGAAAGGGAGAAAGAAGAAATGAAGAAAGAAAGAAAGGAAGAAAGTAAGGAAGAAAAAAAGAAAATAAGAAAGAAAGAAAAAAGGAAGAAAATTAGAAAGAAAGACAGAAAAAAAGAAAGGAAGAAAGAAAGAAAGAAAAAAGGAAGAGAGTTAGAAAGAAAGGAAGAAAGAAAGAAAGGAGGAAAGAAAGGCGGAAAGAAAGAAAGAAAGAAAGACAGACAGACAGACAGACAGACAGAAAGAAAGAAAGAAAGAAAGAAAGAAAGGCAGAAAGAAAAAAAGAAAGAAAGAAAGATAGGAAGAAAGAAATCAAGAAAGGAAGAAATCAGGAAAGCAAGAAAGAAAGAAAGAAATTAATAAAGAGACCTACAAAGACTTAAGACGTTAGGGAATATAAATAGAGATAACCTTTCTTAATACAATTTAGGAGTTATTATAAATACATAATAATAATAATAATAATAATAATAATAATAATAATAATAATAATAATAATAATAATAATAATAATAATAATAATAATAATAATAGATTTTGAGACTTGAGGCTTGTTTTCTGGCCGTTGTTACGTGTTTTAGCTACTCTAGTAGAAAACATATTTCAAGAATTTTTGCGAAATAATAAGAGTTCGATTCTGGAAAAAAATTTGGAAAACTTATGCTGAAAAAGCAACCATGAGGAATGTTATATCACGTTGGTTTGATTCAAGTTGCAGTTCTGATATCATTGCTACATTGAAAGCTTTATTCCCTTCCCCGCGGAAGACATGCTAAAGATTTTTATCACCCTTTAAAATCGGTAGATGTCTGCAGGGTTCGAAATAGCGATCCTAAATTCTAACGGCACGTCATTACTAAAAAAAAACAGATAGTTATTAATGGCTATCAACTTGTCGTAAGGTTTTATGAAACATTATTCATGTAAGGATCGTTTGCAGCATACCGAAGTCAAGTAACTCACGATCTCGGACAAATAGCGGTAGTGAGACAATCAGTGAAACTTTACTCTACAGTATAATAGGAACAGCGTGATATTTGTCCCTGTGCTGTGTGGAAAATAAGTCGCAGTATTTCCTATGAATTGTTTTAATAAATACATTTTAATTAAATTTAGTTACAATTAATACATTAAAAATTAACAAAATCTGTTCACACTTATACTTTGAAAATATTTCGTATCTTCATTGTTTTAGTTAAATTTTACTGTTTCAATTATATTTGTTTTCCAAATGTATTATATGTTTTTCAATGTATCTGTCACGAAGTCTATTATTGTATGTCTAATAGCCTAATAAACTGAACTGAATTGAAGTTCTCCCTACATTGCATACACTGCTGAGTGGTAACATATTTCACTTACAATGAACACCTAATTATTTTCAATTTACTATTGCACTTTTACTACGTCACACTACTTTTGACCAATAAAATGGTACGAAAGGACGTCTTTCAACCAATCATGGCTGCTTATCGCACAATTTTATCGCTTCCCTAGCATTTGTTTAATTTTATCACTACCCTAGCATTTGCTTATTTTTATCACAACCCTAGCATTTGTTTCTTTATTTGCCAACATTAACTGCATTGACCTGGACGTAAAAAAAAAAAAAAAAAAAAAAAAAAAAAAACAGAAAATTACAAACCACTCCTGTCGATGCACAGCAATTTCAAATATGACTAGCATTGGCATTCAAGAACAAGAATTAATAAAGATCACTGATCATAGCTATGCATCTTCCCTGAAATCTTATTTACAAATAAATGAAGAGCACCATTCGGAAATCCTGAATAAGTTGAGGAATACACCATGTACATCAACGAGTTCACTTCTTTTACGCACACGTCCAATATAACATCAACTGAACCACCAACCATTAAAACATTCAAATTTGAAAATTGTACTTTTAATAATATTGTTCCTTTTAAAATTATTCATGTTTATTTTGTATTTCATCAGCCTTAATTAAAACTTTTCTTATTTCATCATTCCTAATTAAAACTTTCAAACACTTGTTTATTATATTTAGGTTATGTTATAGCTTCTGCTATATGATATTATGAATAGTCACGTATCAGAGATTGTTTAATACTAAGATATATTGAAAATCATCTGTCAAGTGACGTTGATTACTGGGATCCGGATAATTGAAGTGGAATGCAATTTTTAATAAAAATGAAACTGAATCAACAAAGCCTTCTTGACTAGTAACCTCCATAGAGTCCAATGAAGATAACTGATAACAAGAAAACAGCTAATCATAACACACTATTGCCATCTAGCGGTATACAATGGTACAATAATACATTTGAAGACAGTTCAGTATTTTCGTAAGTCAATATTTTATTGTATTAGAGTACTTCGTTACTTCTAATCTTTATATACTTTCTTCTAATCGTGTAATAGTCAATTAAATCCCACTCGAGTTTTGATTTTCTCTAGATAAATCAAAATCTCTAGTGAGATTGCTGTTGATAAAATCTTCCAACTTTTTTGCAATTCATTTTGATAGTCTTCACACAGCCTCCATACAACCAGCATCCAACGAATACACACGCTCATATGCAACTACACTTGAACGCTTACATTCACCTTATTATAATAGTCCACAACAACTACAGTATTTGGATACCGTCCGTAAATTAACTATTTGAAGAGCATCACAGCTCATAATGCACGTTCAAGTATGTGCAGCAAATCAACTTCATAAGACAACCTAATATTGAAATATATCGTCGGATACAAATAATATCCATAACAACTTTGAATAATTAGACTCAAGGCACAACCTCAGTTTATATATTGTGACGTACAGTTTCCCTGAAAAATAATGTATGTGTATGTATTTATTTACACTGCAAGTGGGTAAGCACCCGGTGGCAGTGGTATATACAATATTAACAATACACAGTTAAAATGATAAGCAATACACAATAAAATTTACAATACATAATACAATTTACAACACATATACAATTTTATACACAATACAATAAGAATACACAATACAATTTAACACAATAATAATAAAACATAAAATAAAACACTTACTTTTACAACACAACCTACATAATTATGTATAGGTCCTACATAAGTTCCAATAGTCTTTCACTTTACTCTCATCTCATTCCCTGTAGTGGCACTATGACGCATTTCACTGACACTTTAGCACACATTTCACTGATCCTCTATAACACACTCCACTGACACTATAGAACACATTTCATTGACGCTATAAATTATCACTGATCGGAACTGTTCCCTGCACTGTAAAACCATAACTTCACTGACTCACCTCGCTTCACTGATACAACAGTTCAAATAAGTCAAATAATTGCATTCTTATGCATACTTATAAACAGAACTACATTTAAACTAAACATTTCTAGTCTAAGGCCCTCTTACACGCTATTTTTAAATAATTTACAATTCAAACCAAGGAAGTAAACTCGTAAGGCTAGATAAATACATGTCACCTTAAAAATTAAATGTTGAATGTCACCTTAATTTTAATTTTCACTTTATACACAACTCTTTAAATTATTCTTGAATCTCCTTAAGGAAGGACAGCCCTCAAAGACCGCTGCAGGTAGGTCATTCCAATCATTTATAGTTCAAAGGTTAGACGATTGAATATTCCTAAGTCTCAGATGTAAAACACTGCGCATGATCGGAGACCAGAGCACTGATACACAAGATAACGAATATTGAGTTACTTAGATTCAAGCTATTTGGTTTGTTACTAGCATCGTTCCGAAATTCACTTCAAAAACTGCAAAAAATATGATAATATTACGTAAATAAAAGATAAATATACACATAAATCGTGTAGTTAAATCGACAATGGACCTTCATGACTAGATCGACACTCCGCACAGAAAGGAAAGCTTTCGTGTCTTTGCAATAGCTCAGACGCTAAGACTTCCGCGTGTTGTGTAGAAGAGTGCGAGTTCGATTCTTAGTCTACATCAACGATTTTTTTTGTCTAAATAACGTTGAAATAGCTAAGTAACGTTGAAATAGCTAAGTAACGTTGAAATAGAGTTTTACAAAGTCCTCAGATTAAGTGTTAATGATCACAGACAATACAAAATAACAAGTTATAATATTATAAACGTTAATTTAATGAATGCATTTATATACACACATATACAATGTAAATGCACATATATTAAAAACTAACAAATAAAATGAAACTAAAAAATATTCCTAAGCCACACAAACAAACTTTTACAAAGGTTTAGAGTCCTTAGGCTATGTCATTTGTTGAGTAATTATTACAATATTTTATTAGTAGCTTTTCCAAATGTGTAATAAATGCACTCGCACGAAACCAATTTTTGTTAAAAGTGTGGCTTTGGATTATTTTATTCTCACCCCTTCAGTTGATTTTAACTATTTTGTCTACGTGTTTGCAATAGTGTTTAATTTAATGTGTTTTCAACTTTATTCATATTATGATTGAATGAAAAAGGACTGTTGCAGTTATTGACTGATTACATATATTAATACTAATTATTAAATGCATCTGTTAAGTAACTAATTGCAGTATCTTTTGCAAAATCTTGAATGTTTAAGTTGTCAATAATATTTCTGTACTATATACTATAAGACGTTAAAAGAATTTTCAATAGATTTGGGACCCTCTACTTTATAATCACTGGTTTTAATGAAAAAATATTTTCTTTCTTAGGATATCTACAAGTTCAACTTTAATAATATTCCGAATAGCTTTAATTGCATTATCTGAATTTTATACTTTTCTATTCAAATATATTCTATTTCCCTCGTTCATAATTGAGAAAGAGAAGGATAGCCACCTATGCCCACCGACGCCATCGAAATCAAGACGAATTGTGGGATCAACTTGTTGACACCTGGGAAGATCTCGCCGGGGATTAGAACTTATTCCACAATCTCGTGACATCCATGCCGGACTGACTTAGAGCTGTAATAGAAGCTGATGGCATGTGGACAAGATTTTAAGTTAACAGGTCTCTTTTGGTTTCGTATAATTTTTGTTTGAGGAAGAATACTTTTAACTTCCAAGTAAGATTTATTTTTTTTTTATTGACGAGGTTCAGCCAACTTGTAAGACCCAGACATTGGGCATAAATTATCCATATTTTTCGACAAATTAGATAGTCGAGGAACTCTGAAGAAATTAATTACACCTCAATAAAAAAAAGTTTTACCCGGGATCGAACACGAGACATTTCGGTTAAGCAGTGGAACCGACAAGCTACTATATGAGCTACCGAGACAAGACAGTGGCAGCACCAGTCTAGAATGTAGATCCCATAGCAGGCATTTGCCATTCGGTACAGAGAAGCAATGATATTTTGTGACCCGAGCTATGTTGTGAAATCGTGGCCTTAAATGGCTGTCTTCTTCGTGATCCTTATTCTGGTCCTTGTCCTTGTTGTGGTCCTTGTAACAATTCTTGTTGTATTGTCATGAAACGTATCATTACGTCGATATCGAGTGAACCGCGCTGTAGAACTTTAACTTCCGACGACCAAGAGTCGTCTCATTCCTTTTAAGGGTAACTGTACATACATTTAGAAGGTGAAAAGACATGCAGTGATGATAAAACAAGAATACGAGCAAGAACAAATCAGTTAACATAGTCCAAAGACTGTAATGCATCTCTCCACACAATATAGTATACAGATTTCATTTTATTTTTTATTATTTTATCATTGAAGACCTGCAAACATATTTGTACAAATATTGTAATCACCAGGCTTCGAGACTTCGGACCCGATAGAGCAGTTCAGTGGGAAGTCCGCATAACGGCGTACTGAGTATAGTGGTAAAGCGTACAGTGGGTGGGGGTACTGTAGAATGAATGCCAACAAATACGCAAAGGAAAACGCTCTGGATTTGAAGGTTCTGACGAATCATTAGGTTTTCATACAAATCTACTTTCAAACTGTGTCTGAAACTATTACACGGTTAGAAAAGTCGGAGCAAGAGATGCCGGAAGCCCTCAAATTAGTTGAGGAAATGACACAGAGAATTAATGAGACACAAGTACACCGGTTACTGAACGTGTAAAACAGAAGTGGAAATCAATTTTATGTAAAAATAACGGATATGGAACATTGTGTAATATAAACAGCAAATTAGTGGACATAGAGTCACCCGAGAATAAAGGACTGTCTCTTAGAGACTGCAATGATGTCAGGTTTTTTTCGTTTTGCTCCTATCACGTCTTCCGACGTAGAACGCAGCTTTTCACAGTACAAACTGTGTTTGGCAGATAACCGAAAAAGATTTACGCTTGAGACACTGTGAATGCATCTTGTAGTACATTGCAATTCAGTACTGTAACTGCACTTCCTAAAGACGACCAATAGGATAAATGAAGAAATTAAAATTGCTACATGTTTATTTCCACCATTAACACTGTGTATAATTAAACACAAATGCTTATAAAAGACAGGAGAATAAATGCTTTCCACATCCTTTTGAAATTGTCACTGTGTAATGTATATTTACTTTCAGAATGTACTTATGTGTATGTTTCCCCACATTACTGTACTCTATTCTAAATAGCAACGTTGTTACCTGAACACATCTCTACCTTTCACTACCTGCAGCGAGTCAACAACCTATAGTACATGCACAGTAAACTTATTGTATCGGGTCCAAAGTCTCGAAGCCTGGTAATCACACGTGTGTTTTTAATCATTTGACAGTAGGGTGTAGTCACACAGGAAAGACACATTTATGTCCTAATTATGTTGGTTTTTATCATGTTTGTATCACATTGTATGCTTATTAATATATAGGCTATATTGTACAGGGACATCATTTTATTTTTACTTCAATTTTTATTGTACCTGAGTTTTTGAATGTACTTCACTCCCACCCCTTCTACTAGTAAACTTCCAACCGTTCACGACACAGAGCCGAGGGCGCGTGAGCAGTACTGAGTTACTGAGTATAGTACGTTTCAGAAATATGTTCGCGTTTTCCAGTGACGAAAGAGCTTTCAATATTAAATCTGTCGTCCGTTTCCCTATGTCGCATCCCGGTTTCCCCCACCTGCTTCTGTTCGCCCCTCTGTAAAGTCTAGTAGCTGGGCTATCTCAGCTCTTTTCTGAAAACATTAATTTCTGTTAGGAATTGGACGTCTACGTAATATTATACAACTGTTTAAAATAACTTAAATAAAAGGGCCTCCTTAAGTAATTAACTGTCACGTGATCCCCCCCCCCTTTCTACAACCCTGCGACAAAATCACTTGAACGGACAGTAGATAGCATTTCTGAGTGATTTTATCTTTTCGGATCGGGCAGAAGTGAAGATTGAATTTACAGTACGTAAGATACTCTTTTATAGAGTAGGTACAGAATTATTTCAACATGAGTTACTCATAGGAAGGACGAAACTGGTAATTGGAATTAGGTACAATAGTCTATAGTGCGATAATATGCACAAAAGAACTGAAGCCTGTCTCGAAATGAACGGCCACCATTTTCTAAAATGTGTTTAAATATCCATATTATGATTATTTTTCAATTTAACTTCATTCTCTATATTGTACGCTAATGTGCTGTAACAGTACAATATACACTGCATAATTAATACGTCCGAATGGATAGCTGAATTCGTGTGTAAAAACTACTGTATTTTGATTAAACAAAAACCTAATGAAAATTATCAAACTCAAAATTGCGATATTTCCTAGTTTACATAAATGGATGAACTACTTTTCTTCCCTCCTATACCTAGTAAAGTGATTTGTATTTTACGCCAGTATCATCGAACTCCAGTCGTGGAAGGGGAGCAAGAGGTATTTCCTGTTTCAATCGTTAATAGAAAGGTATAGCCAGGTTAATATTAAAAATGTTAGTAAAAATAAAATGATGTCCCTGTATTTTGATTTGTAGAGACATATGTACCTGTTAGTAATGATATTGCTATATAGAATGTTGTATCTGATGATGTTGGTATGAAACCGACGAAAATGTTCATACAATATTAAATCATGTAGTGTAAGGACTCGCTCCTTACATATAGTAATAGTAAGTTCATTGACTGAAAATAATTATTCGTATCATATATCTCCCAACTTTTGTTAACATATTACAAAAAAAAAAAAAATTAAATTATTCTGATTAGCTTATTAATTTGTTTGCATTATTTTGTTACATTACTTCGTGTATATAGCGTCCAGAACTGTATTGCCTTCTTATATCGTTAAATTATGCAACATTAGAAACTAAGAAGTGCATCTTTTTGCCAGTGCTTGTGTACTTAACGCCACAGGACTGCTGTTGCAGAAGACGTTAATGTCAAGTACAACGCACAGCTCTGTGTGTGAAGGAGAGCTGCTGTCCTTTACCGCAAACAGTAGCGGCATGCTGGCGTCGTAAGCATTGTGTTCTCTCGCTAAATAGTGACTAAAGACTCATCAAGGTTTTGTTTACCAGACATCCTTACTTTGGGGAGAACTCTTCCAAGAGACACGTCGTCCAAGAAGCGACTAGCCAAGATGTTGTTACCAAGATTCACGACAGCATTAAGCATTAGCAGCTGAACACTTGGTACAGTCTCACTCAATTACGTTAGACTTGCAACAACCTGCGACACTGTGCAACAGATTCTTCTTCAAAATGCCAGGAACTTTTTTTATTTATGTAGCGGTAAAAATAGAGCACCGCAATAGAGTAATTATCACAGCGTTCACTACGGAAGAGAAGAATTCGTGACTGCATCATTGTTGAGACAAGCATTGGATTGCTTTAGTTTTTGGGTAATATTGAATTATTTAACAGAAAATATCAGTCTTTTCCTATGATTCATTATAAAATTAATTTCGTCATCATTATACAGGTTGAATCGTAAGTAATGCCATTAATTTTACGGGGGTTATTGATTGAAATACTTTAAACAAAAAGTTTTTATACAATTTTGTTCCATTTGTTTCTTTCTTGACATTGAAATAGGCCCATTTCATATATAGTATAATAATAAAAATTTCTAAGCACGTTTCCGGAAAGCCATTGATTTAATTCCCAATATGATGTATGTATGTATTTATTTACACTGCAAGTGGGCAAGCACCCAGTGGGCACAATATAAATAATACACAATAAAATTACAATACACAATACAATTATACAATAATAGTACATTATGCAACGAGCCTATAATGATAGTAATTAAGACTCGAGTATGGATATTTATGAAACTCGCTTGCGCTCGTTTCATAATTTTCATACGAGCTTCTTAATTACCATTATAGGCGAGTTTCATACACTTTTTATGCTCGACCATATTTCTACCTTGAAATTACCGGTGTTCAGATGTATACATTTTATCTGTAACTGACAAGAGCGGAAGTGACCTTGTTCTAGGTCGTGAATTGTGAGATGTGCGCAGACGCGAAAGTATTTATTTTTTTCCGACGTAGTCCCGTTAAACTTGATAATATTATAATATTATAACCTTGATTATTGAATTCGACATTGAAAAACGAGATGACAAATTGAATTTATTTGAATATTATTTACAATTAACGCTAATTATTATAGTAACAGAACATAACCTTCTGCGACAGTATTCGATTTCCAGCCTCCGTGACTTTTCGCTAATTCTCTTTCGATTGCATATCCGAGAATAATCGATACTTGCGGTTTTATAACGGTACAAAGCTGACTTGTCATTGACTGAACACATGTAAGCTGAGTTGTCATTGGCTGAAGACCTGTACTTTAATGAGTAGGTGTACTTTAATGACATGCATTAAAGGACTGCTACCAGATGTATAATTAGTACATTTCGGCATGGTCGAGCATAAAATACAATTATACAATACACAATACAAACAATTTAACACAATAATTACAATTAATAATAATACATAAAATAACCTAATTAATAAGTGAACCTAATTTTACAATACAACCTACATATGTAGCCTGTAGGCACTACATAAGTTTCACACTGGTACTGATAATAATCTTTCACTTTACTCTCATCTCACTCACTGTAGTGGCACTATGACGCATTTCACTGACACTTTAGGACAAATTTCATTGACACTATAGAACACATTTCATTTACACTATAAATTATCACTGATCGGAACTATTCACTGCACTGTAAAACCATAACTTCACTGACTCACCTCGCTTCACTGATGCATCAGCTCAAATAAGACAAATACTTACACCCTTATGCATACTTATAAACAGAATTACATTTAAGGTAAAGATTTCTAGTCTAAGACCTTCTTCACACGCTATTTTTAAATAATTTACAATTCAAACCAAGGGAGTAACTCGTCAGGCTAGATAAATACATGTCACCTTAAAAAATTAAATGTTAAATGTCACCTTAATTTTAATTTACACTTTATACACAACTTTTTAAGTTATTCTTGAATCTTCTTAAGGAAGGATAGCCCTCAAAGACCGCTGCAGGTAGGTCATTCCAATCATTTATTGTTCTATTTAAAAATGAGAATTTACCTACATCCGTTTTCTGTTTCCTACATTTGATTTTAAAATCATGATCGTTCCTACCTCAGTACGTTCGCTTTTCTAACCGAGCCGTTATGTCTACCCATGCTTTCTGACCTAGATGTGCTCTATACAATGATGTTATTCTAGTTTTCCTATGTCTGTTTTCCAAAGTTTCCCATTTAAGTTCTTTTATCGTATCGTTTCCATCTTGTCTTTTACCTTTAACAAATTTAGCTGCCCTATACTGGATTCTTTCTAAGGAATTTATCTGATATATTCTATACGGATCCCAATATGTAGTTCCGTATTCCATTAACGGTCGCACTAACGTTAGATATGCTATTTCCCTCGATTTGGGGCTAGCCTTTTTCAAGATTCTCATAATAAACTGAAGTGCCCTCCATGCTTTACCCGTAACATTATCAACATGCTCTCCCCAAGAAAGTCTGGAGTTTAAATACACTCCTAGGTATTTACAACATTGTTCTTGCGGAATTACAACACCACTGAATTCGTAATTAAGACTAGTTTCCTCTCGGTTTTACAAAATGTTATAGATTTACTTTTAGAACCATTCATTTTCAACCTATGCATTAACGCCCAGTTATAAAAGTTATTCAAGATCACGATTAGTTAGTTTAAGAGGGTATTATGATTATGATTATTAGTTTTGTCCTTTAAATTTAATTAACTTAGATCTGAACAAATGTAACTTTCGTTCTGAAAAGGAATTTTGCAATGTTACAATGCCCATCGGTTTGTTTTCCGCGTAAATTTCAAGATTATAGGCAGTCTATCAACTATTGCAAAAACCTTAATCAGTCATTAAATGGTCATTACCTTAAATGTCCCGAGTTATTATGTGTACAGTATCAAAAATGTCCAGAATAAAATTTATTAAAATATATAAATTAATAATTTAACAATGAAATGTACCGTTAGCTGATTTACAATACTCTTTAACTCATTTTATTTTGTAATTTGAGTTAAATATTCTTTGTCTCATTCTGTTCTTGTTTTATGTTTTTAATAATTCTTCAAAACATTGACATGTTGTCCAGAAACCATTTGTTGAAATTTAGATTAGAAACCTTCCATTACATTACTGGTTGTAGTCCACACCTGTGGAGTAACGGTTAGCGCGTCTAGCCGCGAAACCAGGTGGCCCGAGTTCGATTCCCGGTCGGGGCAAGTTACCTGGTTGAGGTTTTCCATCAACCCAATTTGAGCAAATGCTGGGTAACTTTCGGTGCTGGACCCCGGACTCATATCACCGGCATTATCACCTTCTTCTCATTCAGACGCTAAATAACCTAAGATGTTGATAAAGCGTCGTAAAATACCTACGAAAATAAATTATTGGTTATATAACTGCCTTACAATGCTATTTCATAGGAATTCCACATAGGGAGTTTGAATCTTGGCTATGTAGGTTCTCCGAAAAGAATATTGAATAATCGTCTCTGGTATGTAATGCCTGGAAGAGGCAGAGGTGTAGAATTGTACAGCCAAGTACCTAAAGCCAACGCCTGGATTTTTAATAAGTCTGGACTATCTACATCTGAATGGGTAACCTGCCTCAAAATGAATGCCAATATAGCAGCAGTTAGAGGAGTACCTGGTCGCTCTTTGGACGGATCCCGGTGCAGACATTGCTGCCCGGAGACTGAAACCCTTGCCCACGTCCAAGGTCAGTGTAACAGAGGTTTACTCCTCCGAAATGCTAGATACCATCATGTTCGATCCTTAATTGCAACTGCTTTAAGAAAAAAAGTCTTGGACAGTAGAAGAGGAAGTTTTTTGCCTTGCTACTAATGGCTCCTCTAGACGTATTGACATCATAGCGTATTCCCAGACTACCAAGAAAGGATATATAATTGATCCTACCATAGGGATTCAAACGGGGAGAAGCCAGCCGGAGGATGTCAATCAAGAAAAGATCAACATTTATCTGCCAACAGTTGATTACTTCAAAGCAAAATACCAGGTTGAAGACATTGAGGTGATTGGTCTCCTTATTGGAGCTCGTGGTGTGATTCCCAAGTTCTTTGAAAGCTTCAGGAAGACTTTTGAACTACCACAGACACTTACTGGTGACATCATAACTTCAGTTTTGAAACGCTCTTGCCAAATTCTGAGTCATCATATTCACTCTGTTTAATTTTTTTTATTTATTCACTTTCTATTCATATATGTTTATTTTAATTTTCTTTCTACAAAATTTATGTAAACATTTAATATTGAAAAATTCATGTAGGAGAGTATACTGAGTCCTTCTGGGCTACCTCCAATGGGAGGCAGTTATTACCTTACCTTACTTAGGCCTATATTGGAAATTTTGACTATGGAAGTTTCTATACATTGAACATTTTGACTTCTGGGCATATCTGTATATTGCACATTTTGACTAGTGACATTATTTGATTGGACGTTTCAAATGTGAACTTTCTGTATATTGGGCATTGTGCTATGGAGGGATTGACCTGGAATGATTTAATTAGTTCAAAATGAATCCCCGAGACTTTACGATTTTTATTTTTTTCTTTGGGAACTTTTCAGTTAGTTAGTTAGTGGGGTTTAAAAAAGGGCTCGTCAGCATCTATGGCTATTTGCGCCCTTATCTAAAATTCTTTACAGAACAGAAACATAATACGATAATCAGAATGCTTAAAGAACTAAAAAAACGTTGTCACGATTAAAATGAGGTATACAAATGCAGTTTCAGCAGGGTGATGCATAAAACATTATAAAAATCTGACCTTAACTAGTATTTAAAAAGAGACAAAATAACAATACAAATGCTACCATAAATAAGTTATCTGGCGTATTTCTAAAATACTCGGATGTAAAATGTCCGAATGTCAAGTTTGTCAAAAAAAAAACTTATATACTAAATAACAAGTGTAACCTCCGGATGTAAAGGGTCCGGAGGATAATTAAAACGGGTCAAAAACTAAATTACCCTGTCAAGTCCAGTACTCGATAAAAATCTCAGGACTGCATTTGTACAATTAAAATCATTTCCAAGAGCGTCACGAAGAGTCGGCCGAATTCCATATTGCCGACGGACACGGTCATATTTTCTACAATGTAATAAAAAATGTTCCACCGTAAGTGGAACATGGCACATATCGCACTCCGGCTGAAGCTCGCCACGTAGCAGATGGCCATGTGTCAGATAACAGTGGCCAATCCTCAACCGGGTGAGTAAAACTTCTTCGTGTCGTGACGCTCTTGTGGACGAATCCCAAACTCGAACAGTATTCTTTATTCTTCGTAATTTGTTTTCCTCTTGTGCAGACCATTCTCCTTCCCATTGCCACCATATTCTACATTTCAAATAATTTTGTAAGTCTTGCCACCTCTCGCGCCAATATACCAGAGTGCCATTCGTGGCACCATCTTTGGCTGCAGCATCTGCGGCCTCATTCCCACGAATTCCGACATGGCCAGGAATCCACACTACTCCAATCTCGCAATCAGAGCTTAGGAGTGTGTGGAACAGCTGCTGAGTTCTTAACACAAGGGGATCCTCTGAATAGAGACACTGCAAAGACTGAATGGCACTTAAAGAGTCGGAGCAGATTAGGTATCTGCCCCGAGGTTCTCGAATTAAAAACAATAAAACTCTGTAAAAAGCATATAATTCTGCAGTAAAAACACTGGTATATTCACTCAGTTTATATTTAAATATCTGTCCATTTGCAACGAAGGAGCAACCAACACAATCATTTACTCGGGATCCGTCAGTATAAACTAAAGAATAATTTGGATATCGGGATAAAAGTTCACTAAAACGAAGTCTATAAACAAAAGCTGGTGTAAAATTCTTAAAACTTTGACTCAGGGGGAACTTTTCATTCTTTCAAAAGTGGAGATGTTAAAGTCTATTATATCAATTGTTTGAAGATAAAAGGAAAATAATGTGACTTTTTTATTAAACTTAAAAAGTAATTGGATGATATCTAGGTAGTAAGAAAGGAATAAAATAGGTGAAAGTGTGATAAATTTTAGTAGGCGAAAAAGTGTACTGAAATAATTATAATATTAGAGAATGAGTCCAAAAGAAATGCTAGAAAAGAAGAGTAAAAATAAGTGTGTTAACATGACGGTGCGAACACTGGGAAAGAAGGAACGTAATCTCTTCGAGAGAGTCACAAAATGTGGGAAAGTGCGTGAAAGTGTTCATAGAAATGTGACGTAGTCAAATACTTGTCAAGGAACTGAGTAATTGATTAGGGTGTAATATGGTATAATCGTTTTGCAAAATGAATAATTCTATTATTAAGGTTTATTGTGTGTGAATATGTGATATAAAATCGGAAAAAATTCGTCTGTTATTGAAAACATGAAATTGACAGACAGACTACAGCGTGTTCATAATGTATGTGTTCGATTTATTTGCAACGTCCGTAGATCTGATCGTATCACACCTTCACTAAATATGCTGTCCTGGGTCCGTCTCAAAGAGCGAAGAACTATTCACTCTCTCACTTTACTCTTCAATATTCTTCAAACCTCTAACGCTAGCTACTTAGCTTCTCGTTTTCAACATTTGTCCTCATATCACGAAATAGATACTCGCTCACAACACCATATGACACTCTCTATTCCTAAACACAGAACATCCTTCTACTCTTCATCTTTTACCGTCTCTGCAGCTCGTCTCTGGAACTCTCTACCACAACATGTCAGAGACTGTCGGACATTGTCTAGTGTCGAAAATAAATTAAAATTGCACTTTTTCAATTCAGATTCCTCTGCGATAGTTTTGTAAAAATATAGGCTATATATTTCTTTTGCTTCCTTTCCCCTTTTTGTTCTCCTTATCAGCTGATCAATTTATTATCATAGCTTTTATTGTGAATTTAATTTAATTTTCTTTTTTTTTCTTTTCTTTTCTTCTTTATTATTATTATTATTTTATTACAATCTATTTTGTTATATTCTTCCTTACGATTTCCATATTAACCATTTGTACTAAATGAGTTGCTTTCGCTATATTCCAATGTATTTTACTTTCTTTTTTCTATTATGGTATTATTTTCATGTTGTTTATTTTACGACGTTTTATCAACATCTAAGGTTATTTAGCGTCTGAATGAGATGAAGGTGATAATGCCGGTGAAATGAGTCCGGGGTCCAACACCGAAAGTTACCCAGCATTTGCTCATATAGGGGTGAGGAAAACCCTGAAAAACCTCAACCAGGTAACTTGCCCCAACCGGGAATCGAACCCGGGCCACCTGGGTTCGCGGCTAGACGTGCTAACCGTTACTCCACAGGTGTGGACACATGTTGTTTAGTGTCGATTTTATTATGCTATTATTATTATTTTTTTGTAATATGTTAGTATTCTGTTCTTTAACTTTTTGTTAAATTTTAACTGTTTGTATACTTTGGGACCTGGTAGAATGTAAGAGAAGGCCCTATGGCCTTAACTCTGCCAGTATAAATAATAATAATAATAATAATAATAATAATAATAATAATAATAATAATTATTATTATTATTATTATTATTATTATTATTATTATTATTATTATTAAAACAAAGTTGTATAACTCAACTAAGACAAATATTCTTGTGAAATATTACGATGTGCTGTGAGTCTATACTGGGAGTTTATATTTAGAGCGAAATAAATAAATTTCATATAAACTGTTGCATTTAAAATGCGGCTCACGTCCATAAAACATGCACAGAAATGCTTCCCACTGAGTGAAGTCGGCCATATTGTATTGCTACCACTCTCCGGGATCGTAACATCTCCATCCCCCTCTCTCTCTCTCTTACGTTAAGTATATGAGCGTAGCTTAATCTTCTTTCACTCTAGAGCCAGTTTTCTTATGAAATAACGTTATTAATTCTGCAAAACACTTGAAGTGCTAAATTTCCTACGGCTAAGATTAAGGCGGTTGAAGATTGCAGCCCTTAATAACTCGCCCGAAAATCTTATAAAGACGAAATTGAAATACCATGAATCAGTCTTGACTGCAGTCGCGATAAGCACTAAATAAATGTTTACATAGCATGGGTGAAATTAGATGGTAACTTGTATACGTGGATATAGAATTTGAGATTATAAAGTACCTTCATTCATTCATTCATTCATTCATTTAGTTACTTATATATACACAGGGTGTAACAACTTTAATGTTTAGAATTTCTGGAACATGTTCCCTGACACATTCTACGTTGATTAAACCTAACATACCTATATCCGAAATTGAGAAGTTACAGAGATAACAGAGCTGGAAAAAATACAACTTCTTGCAGCTCCAAGCATTATACCGTTTATACAAGGCCTATTTTATGGCATTACTAAGTAGAGATACATAAGAAACAGTTGAAAAGCAGTGAATGAAGGAAATTTTATTTAAGGGAAATTAAATTAAAATTGTTTAGGTTGCTAAGGAAACGAAACAGACAACAGTTTAAAATAACAGTTGAGAGAAAAATAAACCGTATTGTGACCAGTCTTTTTATTGAGTTTTGACCATTAAAACATGCCTTTTGTGTACACACATCAGGAATACGCCGACATAGTTTATGTGTATGGACTGTGTGATGGCAATGCAACAGCAGCTGTTTTGGCATATCAAGCACGGTTCCTAAATCGTAGGATTTCTAGTGCACAGGTATTTTCACGTGCCTATTGGCAAATTTCAAGAAGTACAGTGTTTGGAATCTTAAGGACATTTTTTTTCAACATTGCACTGCTTCTTTCATACTCACAAGTAGTTGATATTAAAATGTAATATGGTAATAATAAAAATAATGACATAGACATGTCACTTTCGGAAATTGGTGTAACTTCTTTCAGTATTCAGCGATAAAATTAAACTCAAAAATTTAACTCTGGGGTACAAATACTCCAAACCTATAGAACTTATGATATAGGTATGTTAGGTTTAATCGACGTAGAACGTGTAAAGGAACATGTTCCAGAAATTCTAAACATTAAAGTTGTTACACCCTGTATATATATTTATTATTCTGGAAATTATTGATACTGTACACATAGTAACTGGGGACATTTAAGGGATCGCACAGGTGAAATTACTAAATCTTACAGTTTTCATTTTTTTTTTCTCAAAGACCAAGGACACCAGAATAAAATTATGTGACACGTTTCCTTATTAAGATGCAATAAAGGGCAGGAATTTTTTTCAACGTGATTTTCTTTAATTTTCGACGTGTGGAACCATTTATATATAAATTAACTAAATTAATATATAAATGGTTCCAAACGTGGAAAATTAAAGAAAATCACGTTGAAAAAATTCCTGTCATTTATTTCATCTTAATAAGGAAACGTGTCACATAATTTTATTCTAGTGTCCTTGGTCTTTGAGAAAAAAATGAAAACTGTAAGATTTAGTAATTTCACCTGTGCGCCCCTTATAAGGTAATGACCATTTAATGACTGATTAACTATAAAAAACAATAAAATATGGAAGAATTTAATATTTATATATATACATAATTATAAAAATAGTAATAATTTTATAATAATTTTAATTAATAAAATAGTAATTTGGAAGTTAGAATAATGATATATATATATATATATATATATATATATATATATATATATATATATATCAAATTAAACAGAAAAGAATGTATAATTTTATAGCATAAAAATCGAAAAAAAAAAATTTTTTTCAAGTAATTTTGCCTGCCGGATCCCCTTAAGATACAGTATATGGATCATATGCGGAGACAAAGAGGAAGGCAGAAATTAGGAGAGATTGGAGAATGCTGGGTTTGCAGTGAAAGAATACTATGGTAGAATACTATGAATGAATTAATGAATTTATTTCGATTCAATTTTGCAATTTAGCTACATTTACACGGAAAAGCTTATTTTTTTACTCTTCTAGCATATTTTTTTCACGTTACGTTGGCAATACTACATCACACTACATTCCGTATCAATACACCAACTTCGTTACATCTATTGTACACCTACACTCTTGCCTAGGATTAGAAGTATAGATGCCAGCAAGAGTTACTGGAAATCCCTTATTGTAGCTAATGTAAGTCCCAGAACGGGGGTTGACAAATTACGTGGTAAAAATTAACTTCAACTTACGTCTTACTCTGTCACCACACTTGCCAGGTTAACAGCTATACTACGTGAGTGGGTTACTTGTGGCAAATCAGGGAAGAAACTCTTTATCTTCCCTTCGTAACGACATTGTTCTCACGTGTTGCTTTCCTCTCCCCGACACAGATCCTTCTGCTTGATATCCAACGTTTTACTAGCCATCAAAGACTGTCGACAATCTTTATCATGTAGATATGTCACTGTGTTAGTTTCCACTCGACTCCTGAAAACTTTCGTGTTCTGAATTTTTGTCAAATGCCTCTTTTTCCTTATTTCAGCAATTTATGTGCATGAATAGTGTCCTGCAGAGGTCTACATCGGAAGTTTTCGCTCGAGCGCCAAGTAGTTCATAGCATAATCCGATACGTAGCGCACATGCATGATGGGTAAAATTGTCGCGAGCGATAAATCCTCGAACGGTATAAGCCGAGTGTTAGACATTCGTTCTTGTTACAATGATGAAGTAACATCATAGATGTTTATCATTTCAAAACTTTGCAGTGTTTAACTAACCTCTCCATAGTACAACTACAAAACTTGCTTTAAAATGTAATATAAATGTTGTAGGTAAATGTTTCCCCCCCCCCCACACACACAAGGGGGGTGATTTTGTTTTTGCCACATCTGATAGATGTTATTGGATACATGAAGGGTCCACCGCAAGAATGATGCACGTCACTTTCATGTCGAAAATGAACCAAGACTGTCAATGCATAACTTAAGACATATAGAATGTGCATAGAGAGTTACATGGCATTAACATTGATAGTCATTGTCCAGTAATGATCGGAAAATCACAATTAAGCTTTGAGCGCTAAGCATTTCAAACTTTCAATCGCTTCTCCTGCAAAATGTATTTCAAATGACATCCATCATTCTTGCAGTGGACTCTTCAAATGTAATTATTATAAACGGAGAACACAATCACGATAATGCAAGAAATGTATCAAGTTTTCTAGTAATAATAATAATAATAATAATAATAATAATAATAATAATAATAATCTCTAATAATTAATGTATCAATCTTTGCGTCTGTAACAGTTATGCAGCATGATTATTCGTTTTATTATATTTTCTGTGACGTTATCTCTGTACTAATATTGTTATTAATCTACTGCTATATCAATAATATTTCGTAAAACGTTTCTACATTGTTGCAGTATATAGGCGGAACACTATGTATGGACCTATCATATTATATATGTGGTAAATCAAATATTGAATAATTATTAATTAGCAATAATAACTGTATATCGAAGTTTTTCATACTATTTTATTTATAACTTCATGTTCCTGTCTTGGTACGTTCCATTGACTGTTCCATTAAACGTTTGTCATAAACGCAGAAAAGAAAGCCTTATTTTTACCGTGTGAGCAAAACATATGTGTATCTTATCTGTCGCCTTCCATACAAGATAAGACATGTCGGTGAGATGACCTTGTACTGTGCGTCTATTTATTACGAGCGTATCACGACCGATCGTATCTCACTCGAGCGTGCGACATTCGACAGAGTTCAAGCGAGCGATTTAACTCCAATGCAGCACTCTGGTGTCCTGTCTTTGAGCGTAATTTCACTTCATTTTCCTACATTTCGATGTCCAATGAACTCTCTTCAAAGCAGCAAATAAAGACAGAAACAAATGTTTTTCCTTATGAAAACACTGAGAGTTAAATTCAATTTATTATGTCGTAAGCAAAGTTGTAACTGATTTAGACACAATCAAATATACAACTCACATATAAAACTAATTCAGAATGATAAGTGATAGAGTTGATTAGAATACATAATCAACAAAATTGAAAACACGTAGCAACAAGAGCAGAAAAATTCCCTTAATCTTTAAAAAGGGTTATTAACTAACCCAGCGTTTCTCAAACTATGGTCCGCGGACCACCTGTGGTCCTCGAGGTTTGCCCTTACGGTCCTTCAAAAAAGACAGAAGAAAAAATAAAATTCAAACGAATTGCGTATTACATTATAGCTGAAAATATCAAAGATTGGAAATTACACATGGCAATCGCTTTCACTTTTCTCCCAGTACTGACATTTTATGAAATTTATGTATGTATGTATGTATGTATGTATGTATGTATGTATGTATGTATGTATGTATGTATGTATGTATGTATGTATGTATGTATGTATGTATGTATGTATGTATGTATGTATTTATTCACACTGAAATGGGTATATACCCGGTGGCAGTGGTAACTAATTACAATCAATAATGACAATAATAAACTTATTAATTAAAAATACAATTAATAATACTAATAATAATTAATAATAATAATAATAATAATAATAATAATAATAATAATAATAATAATAATAATAATAACAACAGGAAATATACTAAATTAAATGAAACGATCACTTAAAATAACATTTGAAATAAGTCTAATTTGTATCTTAAAACTAGGATCGAACTAAAACTCGCGAGTATGATATGTTCATATTTGCACAAATACCTTTCAACATTACACTCATTTCGCTGTCAACTCACTCACTGCACTGGAACTACGACACATTTCACTGATTCTATCCTGATTTCACTATCACTTCAAAAACATTTCACTGTTCAAGTACTTTGCACTGCCACTATAAACTATAAAGCTTCACTCTACCCTACCCGTCTATCGACTTCCCACTCTACTCTCAGCAACAAAAGAGGGATTTAAATCTCTATGAACGTGGTTTCTCGCCATCTTTTCCCTACACTTCTGGTGCTGCACCTGTAACCCAGCCAGAGACCACCCGAATTCATTACGGAGGACCAAAGTACCGAACCTTTTCATGTATTTATGACTTTAAATCCTTCTTATGTGGCACACGCTAGTAGTTCCCTATGTCTGTGTTAAATAGTGCCCATTATACATACTGAAAAACTGGCTTCGATCCGGATCTTTGGAAAGAAAGGAACGTGATTATACGCTTCATTTAGGCATTACTAATAGTTCAGAAGCTGTGTGTGACGATATTAATATCAATGATTCTAGTGCCATTAAAGAAATAACTAGTCATTCAAATATAGGCCTAGAACAACTGTGTAAGAATCGACAGGCTCATTCATCTCATTAATATGAGTACTAACATTTATTTTAACAAGTCAAAGATTATCCAAACTGTAATAGCCTTGAATTATTAAAAAAACGAAAATGAATTTTCTTCTATTAACATTAACTTAATTAACTAAAACTAATATAAGGTTAATTGAATTAAATTAATTTTAATTAATTAATTCTAATTTAAAATATAAGTTTACTGGTATTAAAATTTCCTACAAAAATTATAAATTTACTTTCGAAGGGAATAAGAGTAAGGTGGTCCGCGGCAGTGTTCTGATTTAGAAAAGTGGTCCCCACTTCAAAAAAGTTTGAGAAACGCTGAACTAACCAATTATATAAAACTTTTCAAAATGCCTATATATCTTCAGTTTGGGCCTAAACACAAACTTTGTTCAATCTATTCACAGTTTTGGAGTAGTACCGCTTTTTAATTTTCCAAAAATCTGGCTCCATTGGAACTACTAAAATAATTGAATCGTCTGTGATAATGAAGCACTTCCACAAATATACGAAATTCTCTTAAATTCGTCTTATTTCTCGAGAAACTTCTGAAGACACGCGCACAAACACACGAAAACATCCACAAACAAATACACGCAGAGTAGTTCCACGTACTGCCTAACGGGTCCCAGGTATACTCGACCTTCCTGCAAGAGGTGCTGGTAGAATTACGTGAAGATTTGCCACACACTACGTCAGCAAATGTGGTTTCAACATGATGGCGCACCCGCGCACTTTTCACTTGCCGTCCGCGAACATCTCCACGAAACATTCGGGGAAAGGTGGATAAGTCGAGGTGGTCCAACTCCTTGGCCACCATGGTCACCTGATTTAACTCCTCTCGAGTTTCTCCTCTGAGGCCACATGAAGAATCTTGTTTATGAGACTCCTGTAGTGCTCACTGGCAAGAACTCATTGTCTCTAATGAAGTGGGAGATGTGAAGTCGATTCAATCTTCAAACTTATTTTGCATCGAAACGATACATTTCGGGACATGGGTTCCTAATCAAAACTTTATCTACTTAGTCCCCTCTACAACCCCTAGAAGTTTGTAATAGGAATTATGGGACACACTGTATATATATATTTTTTTTAATTTTACGGCATTCTATTAACCATTATAAAATATAGCTCACAATGTATCAAGTACGCAGCTTAAAATTTTTTGTTTAAATCAACGTAGCTTTTGAAACGTTGCTCTCTACAAGGTGTTTAAAAAATACGGGGCATATTTTCAGGTATGTATTTCCCACATGTAGACAATCAAAATAGTTCATTACAAAATGTGTCCGGAAATGCTTTATTTCCGTGTTATGGCCTTCACAACATTGAAATTCACCGGAACGTTTTTCTTTCCGCAGGTCGTTGCCGTCAAAGGAGACATTAAGAGGGCACTCTGACAGTTCATTCCGAAGCGAAGATTACATTCAGTGTTGTGTAGGCGTTAGACTGTGCGACATGTATTCAAATCAAGAGCTGGCAGAGATACACTTCATGTACGGTAAGGCGGAGAGCTACCCACAGCGACAATGTCCAGATCGGAAGACATTTGTACGTCTCCATTACCGTCTGTGCGAGAATGGAAAATTTAACTCTCCTGGTTTGGGAAGGGGACGACCAAGATCTACAACTCCATAAGTACAGGAGGAGATGCTGGAGGCTGTGAACATGACTCCTTCTATCAGCACATTATCTACTTGTGGGTCCATTTAAAATCATTGGTTTATTCGTCTCCGGTGCCTGATTTGGAATCCCTTCGGAATCGAATTGTGGCATGTTCTGAGGACATACGCAATACTCCTGGAGTTTGGGATCGTGTTCGCAGGTCAATGAGACATCGATGTGAGGTCTGTATTCAAGCAGGAGGTGGACATTTTGAACATCTTCTGTAATGACAACGACCTGCGGAAAGATAAACGTTCCGGTGAATTTCAATGATGTGAAGGCCATAACTCGAAAATAAAGCATTTCTGGACACATGTTGTAATGAACTATTTTGATTGTCTACATGTGGGAAATACATACCTGAAATTATGCCCCGTATTTTTTAAAAATTCTGTATATTACAAGTCATACTACGTGACACAAAATAATAAAATTTCTACCGCTTTTATGTCTTCTGTATCTTTTAAATACATCGAGAGAAATTTTCTCTATATTTTTATTTTTAAACTCAACTGAACTTGACCGACTTACAAAGTTGAGAGATATGTTCAACAAGAACTAATGTGTAAGGTAATGAGGTACAAATAGCATCCAAGAAAAATGAAGCAAGTTTGGAGAAAGTTTTTGTAACATTAGGAATAATGAAGTGAAGAAAGGAGCAGCAACAAGAAGTCTGTTGTCTCAAACAATTAAGCCTTTTCAATTCAAGTTCCATTACAAGAAAAGTTCGCTTGTTACCTCGCAAGTCTGAACGTGAGGCCGAGTCTCTGCATTCGCAAACTTTTCCAACTAAGAGAAGGATTTGGATTTCTTGAGTAACACATAAAAAGGAGAAAGTTGGGCACCTGATTTGTATCTGCGCACGCCTCTGCTAAATGTTTCCACCACATACATGAAGTTTCTCAGCAAATAGGGATATCCTGAACTAGCACCAACAGATAGCGCACGTGTACTTTGAGGGATGCGCTTTGCGTGTGCATTTGTTTTTCGGTGTATAAACATTGACAGTCTTACTAATAAACCGTGTATAGTTTTTATACGAGACTTATGCAGAGTTGAGACAGAAAACGATACTAATAAACCATGAATAAGCTATGGACATATAAACAGGCTGTAACTATACAATGGGAATTGCTTTGCAGTAGTTATATACACGAAACCACTTGTTTAAGCGTTGTATATAGAGAAAAAATGGCCGCCCCTCTAACAGCTGTTCGTATCGACTGTCATTTTACAATGATGGTTACCTTGTAACCACGGAAGAACAAACCAAAGATCATAGAATTATTAGAATAATATTGCTGTAGCTTGTACTCTTTGACCAAAATGTAGTGTGGTAATCGATTAGAGTCAGTTGTACTATCGATATTTAACACGCCACACTAAAGCGCTCTACCGAATGCAGTAGAGAACCTCAGATATTCTATTACCTTTCGTAACGAAGTAATGACGAAAATATGACGTAGCTGTGTAAAAGTTATACTGTTATACACGACGTACGTAGTGATTATTAGTAAGGAATTTAACCACGACTTATAAACGAGCTACTCATTGTATAAGTATAAGACAGTTAAACGTCTGTATATAGAGTTTTTATTAGTAAGACCGTGAGGATATACGTAGTATTAGTATATTAAATACTCTTAAAAACAACTAAAAATGACAAATTTCTATTGTGTTCCTATATGTAAAAACCAGGGAAAGCTTTTTGTCTTCAATCAGGTCCCGAAATATACTGAATATATGCTTCAAACTTTAAAAAATATAAGTAATTAAATTGCGCCTCGAAAGTATTAAATAAAAGTAACTACCTCAAGTAAGGAATTGTTGATTACAGTTTCTTTTGGAAGAAGAAAAAGAAAAATTAATAAAAACATATTCAACCTAAACAGTGAGCTATATTAGCTTAGATTATATGCAGTAGTTGTAGGAGTCTCTGAAGTTTACGCCTGCAGTATACTCTCGATAAACTGGGATGTTTATTATCCAGGACGATCCGTAATGAAATCCATTTCGTGAATAATGTTTTCAATGTACTGTACCTAATTATTAAAACCATGTTTTAATCAAATTTTCAAAATCATCATACATAGTACTCAAAACTGCATGTCCTTAATCTACAAAACACACGACTAATTGTGATGCAACTGCGATCATATTATATCATCCTATTGAAAATTGCATTTGATCTTTCTGCAACTACAGAAAAAATGCAAGGAATGCAATCTCGATAGTCCCTTCCCTATAAAAAAAAACATCGGTCTACGTAATACTATAAGTACCCATACAATTGTTTAAAATAACTTAAATAAAAGGATCTCGTTAAGTAATTAACTGTCACGTGATTTCCTCCCTTTCTACGACGCTGCGACGTAACCACTTGGACGGACAGTAGATAGCATGTCTGAGTAATTTTATCTTTTCGGATCGGGCAGAAGTGAAGATTGAATTTACAGTACGTAAGGTCTCTTTTATAGAGAATTATTTCAACATGAGTTACTGATACGAAGTACGAACCTGGTAATTGGAATTACGTACAATAGTCTATAGTGCGATAATATGCACATTAAAACTGAAGCCTGTATCGAAATGAACGGCCACCATTTTAAAAAATGTGTTTAAATATTATGGTTATTTTTCAATTTAACTCCATTCTCTATATTGTACGCTAATGTGCTGTAGACAGTATAATATACACTGCATAATGACTACGTCCGCATGGACAGCTCAGTTCATGAGTAAAAACACTCATTATTAATACTGTACTGTATTTTGATTAAACAAAAACCTAATGAAAATTATCAAACTCAAAATCGCGATATTTCCTAGTTTACGTAAATGGATGAACTACTTTTCTTCCTCCTATACCTAGTAAAGTGATTTGTTTGTACATTACGCCAGCATCATCGAACTCTAGTCGTGGAAGGGGGTAGCAAAGAGCGTTGATCCAAAGGTAAAGTCAGGTTAATATTAAAAATGTTAGTAAAAATAAAATGATGTCCCTGTACCTAAAAGTATGTACCATTTATTAAAGCTATAAAAAATGTCATTTTGTGTCACAATTTCGCGTCAGTTTACCCTAAATCCTACGAAAATCACAACTTCATGGTCACAGTCCGAGATAAACAGTGTACATAAACTGCAGTTGTAATGGGTACGCGTGAAAAATAATTAACCTTCCTATTATGTTCGAAACTTTGTCACACATGTTGTGAATGGGTCAGTTTGACCCAGGCTTTGAAAAATGGATATAATAGTAAAACATCTTCTTTTATTTAATCCTTGGTTCAAAAAAAGCATATAATATCCTATTTTCCAATAAGTGAACACAAAATAATTACAATTTATTCTATGCAAATGTTGCAATAGGCCTAAAATGTTTGCATGATCTTAGCAGAGGAATGCTTTGCACCTATTACATTTTATAGTAATTTGGTCTTTCTTCGGTCTACATTTCATTTTGTTGCACTTTCTTCTGAACTCGTTCCTGGAACATTTTCCAAACTTAGTTTTATCTTCTGAGGCAGACTTCTTGTCATCTTTTTTTCTCGCATTACTTGTGTTAATTGTAGGCCTAGTCCAATTCCTTCAGGAACAATCTTCATCTGTACAATTTATTTGTATTGTACTCGCATGAACATATAATACATAAGCATTTATTCCTGCAATATCAAGTACATTGTAAAACACACAATCAGACGATCTTTTGGCACTCCTTTTGCAAGAGTAGGTACTGGCACGTTTATCCGTGGTGTTAATTCCTCCCTTCGTTTTGTTGTAATTTAATATGATTTAGGCTTTCTGTGTTCTTCTAAAAAATAGACTGCAGTCGTGATGCACTGTGGACAGCAAAATCACTGATTTATTCTTCCAAGACACATATGACACCATAGTTACGCCGGACTGAAATCCGAAAATGGTTGGGCACCCTGGTCTCGTGCAGTTCAGCTGCATATCTTATGGTTTGTTTTTTCTCAGAGTTCTGACTAACGTTAGATTCCTCTTGAGAAGTTCCTCGGCCAAAATATAATAATCTGTGGCACTACAGCCCACGAAGGGCCAAGACCGACCAGCCGACTGCTGGCCTCACGGCCACATGCCGAAGCAGAGGTGAACAATCATCATCCAACCAGAATGGAGGTATCGTGTGGTTAGCATGATGAGGCCCCCCCGAGCCGTTATAGCTGGTTTGCATAACCGGATTTCGCTACCTATCATAGCTCCCCAAGTGCATCGCGATGCTGGGTGGGCACCGGTCCCATACATTGGCCGAAATTTCATGAGAAAATTTCTTCCCTCATGAGGACTCGAACCCGCGCGTATTCCGTAACGCGAGTCCTAGGCAGGATGCCTTAGACCACGACGCCACGGCGTGGGATCGGCCAAAATATAGCCGGTAAAAAAAATTATTCGTGGTGATGTTTTGATCAGTCTTTTCAATGCTACCAACATTTCTGCCTTGGTTTGTTTCTCGTGGTCCACTTTCTGGCTTTGCTTTGCACACTTCTGCTGCGCAAACATATTATGCTGTTTTTATATCAAAATTTTATACCATACTTGCCTCTGGATTTTGAAAGTGTGTACTGGCGGTAGGGACATTTGTCTCGAAATGACACCAACTGCTCATATACTGTGACATCTTGGTAGGGTAAGAACATTTTTGACATGTAGAAAAAAGATATAATAGCAGCCAATTTATCATGACGTCATCTAACTGGTCCGACTGATTTATTGTCAAACCTGAGAAACCTGCTAGTAGTATGAAAAAATTGAAGTGATACTGTTGCACGGAAAACAGGTCTAGGCCTACTATACATATTGTCCCATAGTTCTTGAAGTGATTATCCAGCAGATCTGTACACACCGGCTAATATCAGTGTGAGTGAGTGAGTGAGTGAGCGAGTGAAAGTGTGTGAGATTATGAGAGTGTGTAAGAGTGTGAGAGTGTGTGCGTAAGGGTGAGTGTGTGTGTGAGAGAGTGAGAGTGTGTGTGAGTGTGTATCGGAACACAACATAATTAAAATCAAAATCCGTGACTGGGTCTAAATGACCCAAACACAATAGATGTGTCAAAGTGAAAAATATGACGAAGTACTATATTTTTGTGGCTAAAAGCAATAGGAAATATTCCTAATGATGTTTTTTAGGGTTACTCAAAGTCCTGTCACATTATCTCTGCGTTTGTACGTTTTGTGTTTACTAAAATGTAATGGGTCAATTAGACCCATTCACAATAGAAAGGTTAATGTAGTTGTTAGTAGCCATTTCTTAGGAATTAAATATATTAGTGAAATGAGTATGCACATTGTCTCCATAAGCTGTATAGAACTATGTGGCACATGCCTAAAATTATTTCCTTAAGTGCATCTAGATGGTTTATCAAAATATGCAAGTAACTGTATGTAGTCCATGGAATGAAATTCAAGCGATGTTGACATAATACTTGAACATGGCTGTACTTCGTACCTCCCCCATCTGAAATGATGGAATGAAACAACGCCGCGGCACTGTTACGGTACGCAAAGAAAATTCCGATAGTATGTAGATGAGGTAAATGTAATATAAGAAGTGTTGTCTAATGAACACATTAAGACCGCGGCAAGCGCGGTGGAGGGTGGGAACAGATGTTCTTTATTGAAATGCGGTATAACGTTGGCTTACACACATCTAGCTTACTTGTGTTTTATATATACATATATATAGCTGCTACAAAATGATCGTGTTCTAACTCCTTCAACTACTAGAGGTCGCCATCCTTTATGAATTAATGGTAAATTCGTCCTTACAGGAAATGGAGATAGGCCACTGTAGCGCTGAGCGGGAACTACGACGAACTCTAGCCGTAAACTTACTAGTGAACGACTTGCAGACAAGCTGTAAGCTCTCCGAGACGTCCCTAGCGTTTACAGCTACAGTGAGTGCCAAAATACTTAGCCCAAGTTATTGAAAAATCTAAAACTTTTTTTGTAATATAAGGCGAATCCACAATGAACGTCAAGCTTTCCACAATAGATTTTAAAATTACAAAGTGGTGGGTATGTGGTAGTTTTAAATTCAGGTACAATTTTTGAAGTCGTAGGAGAGAATTAGGAAACTGTAAAACTGAACTAAAGCGGGAAACATTTTGCACTCAATAAATTTTGCCAAGACAGGTCTTACTAATAGTGCTGAATTTTGGATTTATTACTAATATCTCTTCCTTTGCAGCACCCTTATTTCTTTTAAGAAAATGGCGTTTTAAATTCTTAAATATCTGATTTCGTCAAGAGTTCCAAGAAGAAGACAATTTTGCCTCGTACATCTTTACTCCTTTTACATAAAAGAAAACCACTAAATTTTACAATGAAATAACACCGGGATATGTATGGTAAGACAACCCTAACATAATAGACAACATAATACGTAAGACAAAACATAATCACAAAAAACATAAGACTACAACAAATATTCATATGTATGAGGTCTCGCTCACCTCATTGAATATTACACGACTTATATGAATTAGTCAATTTGCATTATTACTATTAAATACGAGAAAAATTCGTACCGGCACCGGGAATTGAACCCAGGACCTCTCAGCTCTGCGCGCTGAGCGCTCTTGCCAACTGAGCCATGCTGGGTAATACTACAAATTGACTAATTCATATTAGTTGTGTAATATTCAATGAGGTGGGCGAGACCTCATACATATGAATATTTGATGTATTAACTGTTAGCAGTTGTCACAAACTGATGTTGAATATGGCCACAAAGTCATTTAAATATGCGCTCCTGCATATATGACTTGTATCGTCTCAAGTGCAGGTAGTAAGGCCGTAAAATAGCATTACGAGAGGGGTTCGGCCGGAGCCGTGGATCGTGTCCCGGCATGGCTCAGTTGGTAAGAGCGCTCAGCGCGCAGAGCTGAGAGGTCCTGGTACGAATTTTTCTCGTATTTAATAGTAATAATAAGAATACAACACAAACACAAGAACACAAAAATACATCACACTGTTCACACCTGTGGAGTAACGGTCAGTGCGTCTGGCCGCGAAACCAGGTGGTCCGGGTTCGATTCCCGGTCGGGGCAAGTTATCTGGTTGAGATTTTTTCCGGGGTTTTTCCTCAACCCAATATGAGCAAATGCTGGGTAACTTTCGGTGCTGGACCCCGGACTCATTTCACCGGCATTATCATCTTCATCTCATTCAGACGCTAAATAACCTAAGATGTTGATAAAGCGTCGTAAAATAACCTACTACAATAAAAAATAAATCACACTAACATACGAAAACAAAAACACACACACAAAATTGCAACCTCATTCAAGAAATTAAATTACATCATCGCATACAGAACAAATAACACTCTACAAAAACATCTCAACACACAAACAACACAAACAAACGAATACAACCACACAGGCGTATACAAACTCAAATGTAACACCTGCAACAACTTCTACATAGGACAGACAGGCAGATCGTTTCAAACACGTTACAATGAATACATCACAGCCTTAACAAAATTACAAAACACCTCCACATATGCAGAGCACATCACAAATGTTAACCACACCCACAGAGACATCAACACAGACATGAAAATACTACACATCCAACCAAAAAGCCAGAAACTAAACACACTAGAACAATATGAAATATACATACACACAAAAGCACACCCCAAAGAAATTCTCAACACACAACTCAACTTCAAAACACACACACACTCTTTGACTCTACACTATACCACAGGAACACACCCTCACAGGAAACAGAACAAGTGGCGCCAAGACCAACAACGACCAGTTCTGAAGATGGCCCATAAATAGGTCGAAACATGTACAGTAAACGAGGTACGTTGAAATTTAACACATGAAAGTCTTACCATACATATTCCGAAGTGATACAATGTTAAAAGTTGTGTAATCAAGATGTAGAAATAACTTCCTTTAACAAAATTGTCATTCAGTTTTATGTGTGCGGCAAATACACGATGAAATCAGTGTAATACAGGGAGTCTACACTGAAATGTCCTATTTTTATCTTGCCCTCGATACCAAAGAAATATAGACAAGGGAATTTTATTCACAAACATACATAAGTCATATTTATCATCTTTCAGCATATCTATTCCACGCCTCTGGAACTCTCTCCCTGACCATGTCAGAGACTGTCGGACAATATCAAAATTCAAGCTTAAATTAAAAAACCACTTTCTAGTTCACGGAATTGCTTGTTGAACATCTGTCAGGTTGCGCAACTTCGGCTTAACCCATGACATACTGTATAGTAAATATTGTAACTATGCTGTTGTAAAGTTGGAAATTAATATGTAATGTATTTATTATTATTATTATTATTATTATTATTATTATTATTATTATTATCAGTTATCACTATCATCATAGCTATCTCTGTTTTTCTTTCTTTTTTTCTTGTATTAGCTCGATGGGAGCTCTATATTGTTCTTTTGACCCTGTTGACCTTCTATAGGGCTGATCCGAACTGTACACCCCTGTCTATTTCAAACTTGCAACTCTTTCCGTTCAATTCATTGGCACGGGATTTACTGGATCACGAGGATCTGATAAATCTGTTCGTAATGGTAATATTGCTGTACTTACCTAGAGGACTGCAACAGGCCTGGGTTTAGTCCATGTGTAGCATCGCTGATCTCTTGAATATTTTCCGTTGTTTCTAATCTTATCACATTCACTGTTGCTCTCCATAGGGTTAGTTTCACTATCAACAGTTTTAATTTCGTCCTTCTTCACTAAGAAACGACGCATTACATATAGATTCTTAAAACACTATCGTTAAACTACTAAATAGTGGCAATAAAAACCTGCACCCGCCATCGAACGCACATATACACTGACTCAAGGACACCGTGTGTATAGAATACGGAGATCTTACGACAGCTATTGGGAGCAATATTGGTAACTAGTTACCTACCAGTCCCGCCAGATAGCATAAAAGCCTGCGATTTCTGACCGGGAAAAGCTACATTACGTGAAGGGGCAAGATATAATCCTTCATTACATACGTGTAACTTATAATTTATTTATAGAAAACAATCCATCGAAGCTACACACTTCAGCACAGATATAAAAAATATATTTGGAACATGAGTACAATACCAAGTCGCCAGTTTTCCACATATGTCAGTTATATAAATATGTCATATGTCAGTAATATAAATTGAGGGAAAGAAGACAGAGGACGGACACTGGAAAGTTTTCTTTTCTCAATCGTACTATCAGGGATTGGAATGCTTTACCTGCAGACTTACTAAAGGCTTTACCAATAACCAAAAATGTATTTAAAAATAGTCCACACCTGTGCAGTAACGGTCAGCGCGTCTGGCCGCGAAACCAGGTGGCCCGGGTTCGAATCCTGGTCGGGGCAAGTTACCTGGTTGAGGTTTTTTCCGGGGTTTTCCCTCAACCCAATACGAGCAAATACTGGGTAACTTTCGGTGTTGGATCCCGGATTCATTTCACTGGCATTATCACCTTCATATCATTCAGACGCTAAATAACCTCAGATGTTGATACAGCGTCGTAAAATAACCCAATAAAAACATTTAAAAATAGGCTTAAGGACTTTACTAATAGACGGTAGTATATTATACACACTATTTAAAGGGCGTAATTTATATCTTGTTATTTGAAGTGTTCTATCAGTGAGGAAGTGTGTTGTGTCAGTGAAGTGTGTAGTGTCAGTGAAGTCTATTCTGTAAGTGAAGTGTGTTAGTGTCAGTGAACTGGCTGTGCAGTATTTGAACAGTGAAATGTTTAGAAGTGTTAGTGAAATCAGGTAGATTCAGTGCAGTGAGTTAGTTGACAGTGAAATAAGTGTAGTGCTGAAAGGCACTTGTGCAGTTATGAACCTGTCACACTCGTTGGTCTTACTTCGAACTTAGGGTTAAGATACAAATTAGATTTACTTTAAATGTTATTTTAAGTGACCATGCTTCATTTAATTTAGGATGCTCCTTGTTCTTATTATTATTATTATTATTATTATTATTATTATTATTATTATTATTATTATTATTATTATTATTATTAATTATAGTTTTTTATTAGTTGTGTTTATTATTAATTGTCATTATTGAGTGTAATTAGTTACCATTGCCACCGGGTATATACCCATTTTCGGTGTCAATACATACATATATACATACATACATAAATTCGTGAGTCTTTCGTGATTGTGAAACTAAAGGAGTAGAGAGTAACATATCTTCTTTTTTCTCTTACCTTCCCTTTTCCTCTCTTTTCCTTCTTCCCTTCTCATTATCTTCTACTTTACTTTCTTCACCCCCTTTATATGAACATAATACAGGGTGATTCAGACCACCCGTAAGTCATTTATTTCGGAAAATAGTGGATGAAAATTTTCGAGACAAAAATATTTATAACTAAAGCACATGTGAACTTTCACTTGAGCTTGATTTCATCAATCAGCTCTAACAGGAAGTAGGGTTAGTGGCGTATCACTTTAAAATTTCAAATGGGAGTCGGGGTCAAATAGGGTACCATTTGATAGAGCTCTTCAAAACAAACAACTTTCATTGGAAACGTTTTTATTAACTCCTACTCTTTTAATAAGGAAACGTACGAAAAGCAATCGGTAATTTGGACCACTCGTAAGTCATTTATTTCGGAATCTAGTGTATGAAAATTTTCGAGACAAAACTATTTATAGTCGGACCATCGGATCTGTGCCCCCGTAAGATATGCGAACTGAACCCTAATTCCTTCTCAGCCTCGGTAATTCATTTCTCTCCCTGCATTCCTATCTCTCTCTTTTCTATCTCTCTCCCTTTCTGTCCCCCACTACTCACAATTTTGGCCTTCTTGCGGGACAGTTTACAATATTTGTACTTGCAGTCCAGTGTTGTCAACTCACCATGAACACTGTAGCATGAAGTGGCGAAGAAATATTATTAAGCAAGTACGTAATAACATTTTACGATGAAGAGAAACAAACAGGTCAGTATCTGTTTCCCATAAATCAGGCAACGAAAAGAGCAGCTGATATCACAGGTGAGGCTTATTTTATTTCAATTGATTATGTATTAAAATTACTTACTTAACTAATACTAATAATACAACATTTTATGTAATTTATATAGACAGGTCAGAACTCCTAATAAAGAAAATCAGGAGAGAGGGAGTCTGTGCAGGAGATGAAAAGCTAGAATCACCAGAGAAGAACAGATCAAGGGAACTTTTAATTATTGTAGACGATATGAACCGATGTATTTTAAGAAGAAAAATACAAGAATTTTATACCGTTCAGAAAGAAGTTTCAACATTGGAGAAATTACTGAAGCTTGCGAGAGAAGCAATAATTCCAAGGTTGGAGAGAAAAACTACGGAAAGTGATTCGAGACATGGGATTTAGGTTTAAAAAATGTAGAAATACAAGATGTATTTTGATTGAAAGAAATACTATTATAGCATGGAGGACCAGTTATTTATGACACCGTTTGTCGGAAGTTTGGCAACATCCCTATTCGGCAAGGTTCGTGGCCTGATGTTTAACGTGGTGGGAGGAAAGCGGGTGGAATGAAGTGAGTACAGGCGTTAACTTTTCCAAGAACGACGACAGCGCTGAAGGGGCACAGATCCGATGGTCCGACAATATAACTAAACCACATGTGAACTTTCACTAGAACTTGATTTCATCAATCAGCTCTAACAGGAAGTAGAGTCAGTGGCGTATCATTAATTTAAAATGAGAGTCGGGTCAAATAGGGTGCCATTTGATAGAACTTTTCAAAACAAACAACTTTAATAGGAAACGTTTTTATCAATTCCTACTCTGCCAGTCACTTGACCACGCCGAAGTATTAGGAGTCACTGACAGTGTTAGAAGAAGAGTACAGGTGTGTGCTGCTCAGAACGGCAGATAGTTTGAAAATTTATAAAAAATTAATGGAATTGTCAAGCCTTTCAGTAACATGTCAACATTAATAATTGTCTTGTTTACATTTTCGTCTTGTAACATTCCTCAATATTGATGACATTGTCTTTTTGTACGTTTTCTCATTGAAAGAGTAGGAATTGTTAAAAACATTTCCTATGAAAGTTGTTTGTTTTGAAGAGCTCTATCAAATAGTACCATATTTGAACCCGACTCCCACTTGAAATTTTAAAATGATACGCCACTGACCCTACTTCCTGTTAAGGCTGATTGATGAAATCAAGCTCAAGTGAAAGTTCACATGTGGTTTAGTAATAAATATTTTTGTCTCGAAAATTTTCATGCACTAATTTCCGAAATAAATTATTGTTACGGATGGTCTGAAACACCCTGTATATTTTTATTTTATTTACCATATAGTAATCAGCTGCAATCAATCCAGACACCTAGCGTAACCCTTAAAACACATCAAAAAAAAAATTCGTCGTTATAGCGGTACTATTTCGCATTGTCCGTGATGAGGCGATAGTAGCGATCCTAATGGCTAGCAACTAAAGTTCAACTGGCATTGGATGCATATTCCCTACGTATTGAGCTTCGTGACTGTATGTACTAGACCAGTCATGTCAACTGATGCCCATGGGAGCAAGCGCGCGATTTAGAGCTCAGGAGAGCCCGAGCGCTTTACAGCGGAAAGGAAAGAGACAGACGAAAGAGGTGGTATATGCCGCTTGGTCGAGCTATATACAGAGATGGCCAGCACTGATTCAATAGATGAAGGGAAGAGAACTTATTAAAACTGTATCTATGTTAATTTTTAGATTTGTCTGAGAAGTATAAGTGCATTATAGGAATGTAATTTTTAATTTTAATGCTCATTTTTCACAAGTTCGATTTTTTTTATTCAAAAGAAATATTTTCTCAACTTTTTTTTTATGGAAAAGTGAAATTTTCAGATATAGGCCTATTTATTTAGTAGCCTTACAGAAAGTTTTCGTAAATCTAATACACCGTATATACGTATTACTGAAGATAGTGTATTGAAAATTTTGAAAATATTCGCATGGAAATTGTTTGTAAGGAAATGAATTAACAAAGCAACTACTGTTACATCATAAGCAAAAGATACGTGCCCATGTGTTGTAAAAATGTCAGCTCTATAGCTTCAGCAGATTTCGAGAAAATAATTTAATATTCTGATGATAGGAAGTTGCTCACAAATATCACCTTAAAAGCATAATGCGATGAGAGTTCTGTTATGTAATATTAGTTACACTTGAAATATATACAGTACCTAAGTAACTTTGCTTTGTACTCTAATATTGTTTTGATTGGTTTATTGATTACTTTTATAAGGATAAAGGTATCATCAATATCAATTCCAACCTATCATGTCATAGTCAATCTCTTATTATTACTATTTTTTTTTTTTTGGGATATGACTTTTTTATGAATGATGTGTTATGTTATGTTATGTTTTATTTAACGACGCTCGCAACTGCAGAGGTTATATCAGCGTCGCCGGATGTGCCGGAATTTTGTCCCGCAGGAGTTCTTTTACATGCCAGTAAATCTACTGACATGAGCCTGTCACATTTAAGCACACTTAAATGCCATCGACCTGGCCCGGGATCGAACCCGCAACCTTGGGCATAGAAGGCCAGCGCTATACCAACTTGCCAACCAGTACAGTATAGTTGTACTACTATGGAATTTATGTGAATATTCCTTCTTAACTTTTTATTATGTTATTAACGTTTAAAACACAAGTGCAATATTAAGAAATCAGTGTTTGTACTTTTGTTTTACAGACAATATAGATAATATTAAACAGAAAGAAGCCGTATAAAAATAAATTTCACGTTCCGTTTGAAGTTTGTGCACCACTGTTTTCTTAATCCAACAGACTGCTTATTCATATATACAAACCTTCCCCTTTCCATACTTAGCGCTTGCTGCCCGCGCTCGACGTCAAGGTCAGAAAAGTGCGCTTGCTTTGACATCACTGTACTAGACTGTGTTTATAGTATACTGCGAAACTAGATTCGTAAATGTTCTGTGACAGAGGCGAGGGAAAGTTTGAAAAAACGAGGCGCTTGCCCCGAGTACTTTTAATTTCCGAGATTTTGTTATGCACTTAACGCGATAGTGTAAATGGAAAGATAACAAAAGACTTATTTTTCCCACCGTCAATCCTCAAAATACTTCTCACCAGCGTTCATCCTCACTCAATTTGTAAGCGGACACGGGAAATTCAAAATTTACTATGAAAGCTTCAAAATTCGTGATAAATTGCAGGATGCCCAAGACAGAGGTCTGCATCGGACTTTTCGCTCGAGCGCCAAGTAGTTCATAGCATAATCCGATAGGTTGCGCACATGCATGATGGGTGAAATTGTCGCGAGCGGATAAATCCTCGAACGGTATAAGCCGAGCGTTAGACATTCGTTCTTGTTACAGTGATGAACTGTGTAGTAACATTATAGATGTTTATCATTTCAAAATTTTGCAGTGTTTAACTAACCTCTCCATATTACAACTACAAAACTTGCTTTAAAATGTAATATAAATGTGTAGGTAAATGTTTATTTTTTTCTACACAGGAGTGATTTTGTTTTTGCTACATCTGATAGATGTTATTGGATGTAATGTAATTATTATAAACGGACAACACAATCACGATAATGCAAGAACTGTATCAAGTTTTCTAGTAATAATAATAATAATAATAATAATAATAATAATAATAATAATAATAATAATAATAATAATAATAATAATAATCTCTAATAATTAGTGTCTCAATATTTGCGTCTGTAACAGTTGTGCAGCATGATTATTCATTTTATTATATTTTCTGTGACGTTATCTCTGTACTAATATTGTTATTAATCTACTGCTATATCAATAATATTTTGTAAAACGTTTCTACATTGTCGCAGTATATAGGCAGAACACTATGTATGGACCTATCATATTATATATGTGGTAAATCAAATATTGAATAATTATTAATTAGCAATAATAACTGTATATCGAAGTTTTTCATACTATTTTATTTATAACTTCATGTTCCTGTTTTGGTACGTTCCATTGACTGTGCCATTAAACGTTTGCCATAAACGCAGAAAATAAAGCCTTATTTTTACCGTGTGAGCAAAACATATGTGTATCTTATCTGTCGCCTTCCATACAAGATAAAACATGTCGGTGAGATGACCTTGTACTGTGCTTCTATTTATTACGAGCGTATCACGACCGATCTTATTTCACTCGAGGATGCAACACTCGACCGAGTTCAAGCGAGCGATTTAACTCCAATGCAGCACTCTGGTTCAAGATCTAGGAATGAAACCTTATTTTCTACGCCATTACAGGATACTCCTGAGAAATCTTGATGACCTTTGTTTAAATTCATAGGTTTGGCCAGTAAATGAAGATAACAAGAGATTCGCTCAACATGAGATGCCCCACACGGAGAATCGAGCATCGCTGTTTGGTACATTCTGCGTCAATCCCTTCACGCATATTTTCAGGTAATGCAATGTGGATTGAGGATGCAAGAGATCACTTCTTAGAATCCTTCCTACTTACTTCTGTTCTTAGTGATTTCCCTGCGGAGTTGATAGAGAGCTGATCAGCTTGTTTCATCTGAGGAAGTTGGAGCACCGTATGGCAACGCTGGGCCAAAGATCCGTCTCATTTCAACACGCAATACTCGCTGGAAATTGACTTTACAGCAAAGACAACTAGAGAGGGGAATCTAATTACAAAGAAGCAAAATTTAAACATGATGAAGGAAAATAACATGGAGAATAACCATATTACGGAGTTAGTTGTCACATACAAATTGAAATACAGTTACAGAAGGAAAAGTAGTAAAGAACAGAAGGGAATGTATAGAACAGGCATGTCAGAAATCAGACTCTAAAGGCCGATTGTATAAACAATTTAATCTTAGATCAGAGGTTAAATTGATCCTCGTTCTAGCTGAACTTGGAATTTTGTGTTGTATAAAGTCTAATCTGAGATTAATTTGTCTTAAACTAAAGTCAACTTTGACTCAAGAAATTTCTCCGATTAAGTTAGATGATTGAAGTTCAGTTATTTCTTTTCTCTTTGAAGTATACGAGTGGTAGATTGTGCAAAAAGAAAAGAATAACCATTATTATTAATATATATTGTAGATACATATATATATATATATATATATATATATATATATATATATATATATATATATATATATTTCAATTTCTTGCCTTAATATACAAACATTCTTATATTTTATAAGGCTTTATCGTGTTCAGCTGTATCAAATAGGTAACATAACCTATAATTTTATTATGTTTATAACAACCATTAATTATTCATGGATATGATAGGTACATTCATAAATTTTCAATTAACTGTATTACTAAACGAAAATAGTCGTTTTATAAAGCTTTATTAAGTTTAGCAGTATCAAACACCATAAGATAACAATTTGAAGAACGGCCAATCTTCTTATTGTCCGCCATTATTTACATTGCACAAAACAAACCAGTGTCTCTAACAGAGTGTGCGGAAAGTCGCTAGATTTCTTATTATCAACGGAGAAAGATTAAATTTTGTCACTATGAGGTGCTAAAAAGGTCGCTAAATCCCTATTTAAGCAATATAAAAGTTAAAAGAAATTGTGGTCGAAAAAGAGTTAAAGTCGTTAAATTGGCTACACTGAACAAACCTGTACAACATGGCCCGCGCATCACATACTTCACCTGTTTATGCGATGTTGCCAAGTCCTTTTCATGTGAACTTAGATTGCATTTGAACCAACGTAATTTGATCGCAGGAAAGTTTTATACAATAGAAGAAGTGTCTGAATTCGGTTCACTTTCCGATCTTCGATCAAAATTGATCTTTAGTCAGGGAGTTTTATGCAATTGGGTCTAAATGTGCAGTTATGTGCGCGGATCGCCGGTCTGTGCAGGTTGCATCAATCAAGCGTTGCTCTTACCAGTTCTTAGCTGGAGGGGTGTGCAATAATCAATTCTGCTCTTCTAGGGTTGGATTAAATAGACTTTGGACATTATAAACACACTTAGCAGAACGAAAAACACAGTTATTATTAGTGTCTATATTTGACAATTGTAATACAAGAAACTTTAGGCTTACTCAGTTATATTTCACAAAGTAATGGTTTGTAAAGCATAATTTATTAATACGATTTTTATACCGTATTTGAAGAAAAAAACTGCTGTAATTTCGAAACAACAAGAAACGAACAAGTATTTCATTTTACGTAATAGGTACTAATTATTTTAAAGTAATAGACCCTACTCTTTCATTGTTCGTCAAGCATTATTATTTACTGTGACCATTGGTACACAAATGTTAAAGAAACTATTATACTCCCAATTCATTACATTTAGTAGGACATTGTGAAGTTTTTACACTGAAATTATGTCTTTGCTGTATGTCTATATAAATTAATATTAATATTAATATTAAGAAATATTTATTTATTTATTTATCTAAACGATAACAGCTCCCTGTATTAACAGGCTGCCACATAGACAGAGCATATTGTGCAATAGGCAGTTGAAAGTATAAATAATATACATATATTTAAGTTGAAGGGGGTCTTACGACAAGAAATGACTGAATATCCTCTCAGAGCTGCAAGAACGATGTCATCAATTGCCTTCCTCTGTAGGCCGAAACGTTGCCAGGTCTGGAAGAAGAAACCGGGAACAGTTCCGCGCGCTCCAACCATAAGGCCTATTACTTCAATTTGTTGCAGATCGTATTTGTCCATGAAATATGGAACGGTACGTACATAGATGTCGTTTTTTTTCCCTATTTACATCTTCAGGTTGGCTCTTTTGTTTTTCAAATCTAACGGTGGGATCGATGATGTAGCCATTGTTGTTATTTGGCGGGATGGGAATCATGTCTATTCTTCTTGTACTGCCATTGTCTGCCAGTCCGTGAACTTCTTCGAACACTTGAAAATTTATTGATCTAAACTGTTCGGCGATCATCGAACGAATTCTATGGTGTCGTGAGTTACGGAGTACTTCACCGTGCGGACAAGAGCCCAGGACATGTGCAAGTGTTTCTGGCTCTCTGTGGCATCGCCGACAGAGGATGTTCTCCCGAGACCTGCCCGGAAGGGAACGTACGGGACACGTGTGCAGTCATTTTAATAGCTTCGCGCCACTCGCTAGAGGTTAGGCCTTCACGATGTCGTATCCAGGAATTCGCCGGAGTAAACTCGCTGTATAGCTCTACGCCAAGGCCTTTCTGAGGTAGCTTAGCCCACTCCTCTAATTCCTTTTCTCGCAGTTTTTTCCTCATACGTCGAGCGTCATACAAACTGGTTCGTGGGTCTTTAATTACGTCGGACGTCTCAGTTAACTGCAAAGATTTGATGCATTCGGTGTTTTCAGTAAAGAGATCTCGAGTGACTGTGACGTAGGGATTGGCTGACAGTGCGAGGACGCGACAAGTATTGGCGTGCTGAAGATGGGCTTCCCACTCTGCTTTGAAGAGACCAAGACCTTTACACTTCATATCTGAATAAATCATATGGTCTGGCGTGTCTGTTGGGAGCTGTAGAATTTGTTTGAGGGCACTTCTGATAAGTTTATCACTGTCTTGAAGAAACTTAATTGGGATTTTGTTCGGCTCCGCGGTCTGGAAGGGATAAATCAACGATGTACAAATAGATATGTTTAAAACCAGAAATTTTTGTTCACATTTCAATAAGGGTGTAGAAGCCAGTAAATCGATTTTTTTTCTTGTAGATTCTCAGTTGTACCATTAGAGTCAAAATTTAGGGAATCATTAAACGTGACCCCGAGATACTTAATTGATTCTCCGTGTTTCAATACTCTTATCCGACAATTAACATCTAGATCCAAGGGTTCTTCTACAAGTTCCCCTTTCTCAATACGAATGCCAACACATTTTCTTGGGTTTACTTCGAGGCCTATCTCATTAAATTTCTGCATAGCTATGCGTGTTAATTCTATAGCTGCTTCTCTACTTTTGCCAATGATTGCGGTGTCGTCGGCAAAACCCAAAACTGTAAGAGGTGGCAGGTCTGGGCTCAGTGTTTTGCCATAATGTTTACAAATGTTATCTTCAGTTAATTCGTCGAGGATATGGTTAGTTGCGATATTATATAATATTGGCGATAACGGTGACCCCTGCATGACGCCTCGTAAAAATGAGACTGCTTTCGTCTTGCCATGAGGGGTTTCAATTTGAGTGATATTACTGGATTGCGAATTCATGATTAAATCGGTTAATCTAGAAGGAATTCCTTCAGCTCGTAGGGCTTTATTAAGGTATGACCTATGTTGTCAAAGGCTTTTCTTATGTCTAGTAGTACAACTGTTACGTCATCTTTTTTGTTTTAGCAGATCTTAGAGTGGAATTGAGTATGGAGGTGTTCATTAGCGTACCTGGTAAAGTGACGAATCGTCGTTGATTTTCATTAAGTTCAACATACATTCGAAGTCGTGAATCTAAAACACGTTCGATGACTCTTCGAATTACCGAACAGATGGTGGTAGGACGCCAGTTGGAAAGATCCTTGTTTTCGCCACCTTTAAACAATAAAATTGTCCGTGCTTTCTTCAAGCATTCAGGTACGAAACTCGTTTTTAGCATTCGTGTTGCGATTATTGAGATCACTTCACTAACCATGTCATCTCTGATAGCTCTAACAATGACGCGACCTGGCCCGGGACTAGTGTCAACAGCTATGCGATGTGTAGCTAGAATAATCTCATCTTTAGAAATTTCAGTTAAAAATGTATCGTCGAGTTCAAGACGAGCTGCTTCACTAATTTTGGATGGGTACTCGTCTCTTTCAGCAATAGGAGAAGAAAAAGTCTTTGTGAAAAAAGTATGAATATCATTATTGTTAATTGAACATGATTCATTTTTTGTTTCAAGTACTCTTCTGATCGCTTTCCTCCTCTGATTGTAGAAAAGATACTGCGTGAGTTCATAATTGTATTGCGTTTTTTTTCCTATCGCGATCTCTCTTATTGGCTCTCTCTGGATTACTTGAACTTTTGTAATTTTTCTGTTGTTTCACTAAACGGTTTCTCCGTCTAGAAGCGTAATATTTGGTGGCCGGATGTTTGGGCCCGGGTAGAAAGTTAATACTATTTCTTAAGAAGCTCGAAAAATTTTGTACGTATGAATTGAATTCGCTATCATTAAGTTCAGTGGAAAATTTGTTTTTCCACTCAGAAACTTCATCCTTGAATGTTTTTAGGGAATTATCTGTAACATTATTACTCGAGGATTCATGACGTGTTTTGATAAGGTCAGTACTGTCTCCATCATTATTGTAATTCACTTCATTACTTCTAGTTAATACATATTTCCCTGCTATCTTAGTTCGGTGTATATCAGGGTGTGAACGACTGATATGAGTGTTGATACCCCTTCCGCTTTGAAAGAAGCCACCACAATGAGGACATTTCGCCTCCAATCTTTTTTCACCACTATTTGATTTATCAACTACTGAAACAGATTGATTCAGCGACATTCTAACAAGAAAGAGAAGAAATAATCAGTAGCGGCTGGTGGTCAAAATAATAAGTGTGCTACCATCTCTATATCGGCCTACTGTATACACTTATATGTATTTATCTTAATTTGAGACTCGCCTAGTGACGAAGTCCATACGACGTTCCTTTCTACTGTAGAACTTGTCAATTACCCTGGTGTAAACCCCTCCATCTTGGACATCATATTATTTTCTATTGACAGTATTGCAAGAGCAGTGAGACGATCCTGGGGCATAGTGTTCCTTAAAACCCGTTTTTATGCGTTTCAAGCAAGAAAAACATCTTTCTGGCTCTGCAGTAGCCATTGGTGTTGTAACCAAAATATTTAACAACTTCGTTACTTCACGGAATGGATCCTGTAAATTGTTGGAGACTATGTATTGTAACAATTGAACAGACATCTATATTTTGGAAGTCGGGTTTTCCGTATAGAACTCCAAGTTGTGTCTTTAACACTCTTTTTTTCAGTATAGTATAGCTGTTGACAGCAACTTCAAGTTCGCGTTCACGAAAATTACACGAAAAATTCTCAAAAATTTTGCTGATTAACAATTTTGTTGCGTCTAGGTAGCTTAAAGACTGGAAACAATGAGTAGCTTCCTATACAGTCACATACTTCCTTGGCTTCAATTTTCTGGGATTCCATTTTCCGTCGCTTGCTAGCTGATTCAGGAGATACCTCGTAGCCCTACAGGTAGATGGCAGCAGCAGTCTGATATTTGAATTCGAAATACATTGTAAATAGTTCCGAGTTCTTCCACAAAAAAGCATTCTTTCGTTACGCTTTATTTTTGCAATCTCCAAGCTGTGTTGTGCTGAAGCTGACTACAGCACTTTCCCGCGTAAAAATAGCCAATCAGAGCAGTGATTTCAGCTTCGCACATGCGGATAAATTTCTATATTCTCATATGAACTTCAGAATAGCACAACGAACCCCCTGAGGCACCAAAGAGCGAAGAGCGAAGACTCGATAATGTGTCATGAATATAACCACGGGAAATTGTTAAATGACAGGTCAGATACTATGGTATTGCAAATACATTATTTGAGCAAAAATTATCACAGTGCTGTAGCACTGTAGCACATAGGGACGGGCCGCTCCTGGAAATAATTATGCTGAACTCGGAGATAGCATCAATAAGCAAATACTAAATAGTATGCAGCTTAGTTACCAAGATAAACAAACTGTAGAGAAGTTAATGTCAGTACACGAAGATGTAAATTTAGTCCACAATCACAAACACTTCATTACACTAATAACATCATTGATAAATAACAATTTTAACTTTCAAATCCAGCCACAACAGCAGCAAAACACAATGAAAATAAGTAAATAATACAACTTATAGCAGGTCTTCATAACAACATTGGCATCAACATTCCAAAGCCTCCCACAGTTCACAGATTAAGTTTAGAATTTAAATTCACATATAGTTTATTTGAAAACTTGAGAGCAAGTGTCGAAAAGTTGGGAGCGTTACTCAAAGAAATTAAGAGTGTAGTTCACAAGCTGTGAAGCGACGATATTCTCTTTATGTCAGATTTAAAGATTTATTAATATAAGTACAGTATATTGAATTAACATTGTGACGTGAGATGGAAAATTTGCGATTATATATTTTTCCAGAAAATTTTTCAGCCTTGCAAATAGTGGTTTTCTTCTCTCCTTACAACCTCAAGAGCCTCACATGTATTCCTCACTATATTCTCATCACTTACCAGTTTATGAAATGAAAGTCGTAAGTCGTCTAACCTTTGATGGCTGTGTTAGTACAGACTCCAAAACAACGCCATTGTCAAGTATGTTTTGCCGTGAGAATATTGATTAAGAAATAAGCGTTGGCAATATCATATTTTGAAAACTTTACTAATCTGATCTAAATTGTCACCTCACAACACTATTACCTCGACATAGGCTGATGAAAGCCTTTCATTTTAAAATAACTATTATTGTTGGCTGAGGAAAACATTATAACAATAATTATATTATATGATTCGTAATTTCTCTTCTCCGTTATCTGTGAACTTTTCACTTTATTTATCATAACTCATTCACAGACAGCCAAATCGGCACTCGTCCTGAAACTGTGTTACTGAAACAAAAGCTGCTGCAGGTATTGTACAGCCCTGCCGCGTTCCCCTCCAAGGCGATTCACTCCCTCCAGGTAGGGGAATAGAGACTGCACATCGCATAGAGACAGTTGCACAATGTGCAGGGTTTTGGCATGCCTGGTATAGAAAATAGAGAAAGGACAGCACGAAAAAGTAAAAAGAAGAGCAGAATAATAGTTATAGTGAGTTTCCTTACAAAGAATCTAAGAAAATATTATGGACGGTTAAGGAAATGTGAAGATGTAATTGATTAGGACGGAATCCAATGCTTTTAACGATGTTATCATAAGCATTATCGGCTTCCAATATTTAGATATAACAACATTTTCATAGATTATTACCGCGTCTTTCAACAACATGTTCCGTTATTTTCGTCTCCAGTTTCTCACTGGATGAAATGTGGGAGGCAAAACGCTCATCCTATGCGGATGTTGTGCAGGAATATTATTGGTTTGTTGGAAAGTCTTTAGTATGGGTTTCTGAGAAGAGAAGTAATATAATCACGCAACCAAATGAAGTCTCTTTCTGTAAAAATGTCATATATAAATATAAGAGAATGATCCATTGCTAAATGTTGATATGAATATCTGCAGTACTTGGAAAAAGTGGCATAAGTCAGTTTCCACAAACATTTTTTTAATTTTTGACAACTTACGGAACATCTGCTCGCTTGGGAAAAGAGACATAAGTATTTTCAAATTAGAATAATTCATAGAGAAGAAATTCAAATCGACATAAACCAGTGTGAAGACAGTTTTTTTCCATCTCCTGTAAAATTAACATTTTTGACTTGTGCCACTTTTCCTGAGCACTACAAATTTATTGTATTACATTTCCTGTTATTGAAGTTACATTCGAATTAAGAAAGTTACACAACACAGAACTGCACGCATTGTATTCTTCACCTGACATAATTAGGAACGTTAAATCCAGACGTTTGAGATGGGTACTCGCTCACAACACCATATCACACTCTTCCATTCCTAAACACAGAACATTCTTCTACTCTTCATCTTTCACGGTCTCTGCAGCTCATCTCTGGAACTCTCTACCACAACATGTCAGAGACTGTCGGACATTGTCTAGTTTCAAAATTAACTTGAAATTGCACTTTTTGAATTAGATTCCTTCGAGTTATAAGCCCTTTTCTCTGCCATAGTTTTGTAAAAATATAGGCTATATATTTCTTTTTCGGTCCTTTCCCCTTTTTGTTATCTTTATCAGTCGATGAATTTATTATCATAGCCTTTTTATCGTGAATTTTACTTAATTTTGGTATTTCTTTTCTTTTTTATTTTCATTTTATTACATTCCATTTTGTTATATTCTTCCTTACGTTTTTCCATATTAGCCATTTCTACTAAATGAGTTGCTTTCACTATATTCCAATGTACTTTACTTTCTTTTTTTTTCTATTATGGCATTATTTTCATGTTGTTTACTGTCGATTTTATTATGATATTATTATTATTTTTTTGTAATATATTAGTATTCTCCATGTATTGTGGGTCCCTAACATCACGGCATGGCGCGTCCTCAGGTTGCGGATAGAGGAGACGGCCTCCAGATATGGAGGGTAGCTGCGAATATATTGAATAAGCAGTCGTGGACAGACTATAAGGGGTGGTCCTCCAGCTTGGGGGTTGGGCGAAGGGCTAACAACCCATCACAGTAAAAAACAGCTTGTTACGAATCCCTACAATAAGTTACACAACACAGAACTGCACGCATTGTATTCTTTACCTGACATAATTAGGAACATTAAATCCAGACGTTTGAGATGGGCAGGGCATGTAGCATGTATGGGCGAATCCAGAAATGCATATAGAGTGTTAGTTGGGAGACCGGAGGGAAAAAGACCTTTAGGGAGGCCGAGACGTAGATGGGAGGATAATATTAAAATGGATTTGAGGGAGATGGGGTATGATGATAGAGACTGGATTAATCTTGCACAGGATAGGGACCGCTGGCGGGCTTATGTGAGGGCGGCAATGAACTTTCGGGTTCCTTAAAAGCCATTTGTAAGTAAGTAATATATTAGTATTCTGTTCTTTAACTTTTTGTTAAATTTTAACTGCTTGTATACTTTGTGACCTGTTAGAGTGTAAGAGAAGGACCTATGGCCTTAACTCTGCCAGTATAAATAAAGAATTCTTGTTATAAATAAAGAATTATTATTATTACTATTATTATTATTATTATTATTATTATTATTATTATGGGCGGGGCATGATCACGTATGGGCGAATCAAGAGTGTTAGTTGAGAGGCCGGAGGGTAAAATACCTTTGGGAAGACCAAGACGTAGATGAGAGGATAATATTAAAATAAATTTTAGGGAGATGGGACATGAAGGTAGGAACTGAATTAATCTTTCTCAGGATAGGGACCGATGACGGGCTTATGTGAGGGCGGCAATGAAATCCGGGTTCTCTAAAAGCCATTTTAAGTAAGCAACATTTGCTGCTAGGCTATATATTACAACATAATTTTGCTTTTGTGCAGATTTTACGTCATTACTCTCAGTATTAATTATTTTTCTAATTAAAGGGGAATCTGATCCTTTGGCATATTCCGCAAATACGATTTGGTGCTGAATTTCTCATTCTTTTAATCGATGTGTCTGTTTCAGCATGAATTCATGGGTTTCATTTCATTTAAGTTCTGAGCTCAACTTTTAGAATCGAGGTTCTTTTATTCCTGCCCTCGTTGTCATGGAGGGAGTTCACACCCTGCAAGAGAAGGATTCAAATGCTAACCACTGTGGAAATTCCACCGAGACAGATGTCGCCATTATTGGGCGATGTGTCGTGTGCGAGAAAACAAGAGAAGGAATAAAAACAAAAGAATGAAAACTTAAAAAGAAGTTAGTTGGAGCAATAAGAATTCTTTTAAGCCAGTTTCGTCTTGGAAACAAAAGAAATCTAAATGTTACAGTCCCACTCTTTGTCCTTTTAAATCGATAATTGCTTTGAGAATTAAATTCAAGAGGAGATGGTGGCAAAAAGCGCAATAGCGTCATTCTTTAATGAAGGCAATGAAAGTCTTACGATGGTTTATACAATAGTATGAAGTATACCAGAGATGAGACGATATTAGCTCCCAATCATGGTAGAAGAGCTCGACCTTGATCACGAGCGCATAGCGCATCCACTACATAGCGTCGTAACGTAGACAACAGGGATGTACATGCACATGCAGCGAATAAACGCAGCAATTATTGCAATAACTTGCGTTACTAAATTTCTGGCTATGTAATAGGGCTAATTACTTACTTACTTACAAATGGCTTTTAAGGAACCCGAAGATTCATTGCCGCCCTCACATAAGCCCGCCATCGGTCCCTATCCTGTGCAAGATTAATCCAGTCTCTATCATCATATCCCACCTCCCTCAAATCCATTTTAATAAGGGCTAATTACTAAGTTATTTAATATAAATGTACATAATATATAAACAAATCGCAAAGGGTAGGGTTTTTAGGAACAAAAAGAGAAATAGGAAAAGTTAATCGTATGTAAACCATTTTATTGTTAAAAGCAATTATTTATTATGTAAATACTTCACTTCATTGGTTAGGAGAAACTAATAGGGTCTACCTGCTCGAAGTGTGTGATCTCTAAGTACTTTTGAGTATTTGTTGAAAAAATAATAATGGCAATATTGATTGAAATACAGTATATTGATTGTGTGATTGTGAAAATGTAGTCCTTACTCTCCAGTCGTGATTATGTAATGAGTTTTCTTAGAGTGATTTGTGAGATGCACGTAACACGAAAAAACAAGTTGATTAAATTAAGATATTAAAAACCATCGTAATTTTTGGGGTCAATCATTGAAGGGGATATGTATGACTTTTAAAACTTCCACAATTTCGGTCAAAATTTGTGAAAATTAAACTATATAAACAGATCTGTACAAAATTTGGTGCAATTAGGTCGAATAGTTTTGAAATTATATTTTTAAGTATAATTTATATTGACGTTACTAAAAAAGCTCCTTGCATCAAAGTTTTCAAAATGTTTAGTTCAAATTTGCTCCAAATCCTGAAAATAGTTATTGGAATAAAAGTGAATTAGCATTTTAAGCTTAGTAATAGTATAAGTTAAAGTGCAATCAAAGATAAAATATTATTTCTAAATTAAAGAAACACGTAGTGTAATAAAAGTAAATATCCAGAAACAAGCATCAAATAAAACATCAACAATACATTTAAAATAAAGAAATAAAAGGAATCTAGATACAATCTACTGACCCAAATGTAAATTAATTTACCTTCAATGTCAATTCCGAAATCAATTTATTTCTCTCTTCTCCTGAATAATGCCTATTTTTTCATTTTGCGTCTCATAATGCCGTTTTATGTTGCTTTTTTTTTGCAAATGATATTTTTTTTACACAGCGAAAGTTACCCAGCATTTGCTCGTATTGGGTTGAGGGAAAACCCCGGATAAAACCTCAACCAGGTTACTTGCCCCGACCGGGATTCGAACCCGGACCACCTGGTTTCGCAGCCAAACGCGCTGACCGTTACTCCACAGGTGTGGATTAAATATAGTATCTTCCACTCTTCCTTGAAAGCTTTAAGCGCTTCCGTTCCGTCATGATGCGTTGTGTTCTAAGATCTGTACATCCTTTAGCAATGTTTACAGGTAAAAGAGCTCCGCTCGCGCGCAGCGGGCATAAAAGAGCTCTCGCTCGCAATTATGAGTCACCATCGCAAGACTGAAGTACACTGAACTTAGTAGGCCTGCATAAGAGCAATCGTCCAGCTATTTGATATTTTTACGTACTTCAGCATGGAGATGAGTAGAGGTGAGAGAGTGCAGTAGTGGATTACACTTTAAGCCTTTAAGCCAATTGTTTCAGCGATGAATGGAGGTGTACATTTGGTGCAGAAATTCAAAAAGATAAATATCACTATGCAAATTTGTACATCTCTGTGCCCACCAATTAAATCTTGTAATGTCTCGTACAACAACCATCAAGCGGTATGCCTTGTCTCCTTCTTGCGCATTTATTTGGGATATGTAGATTTATTCACATCCATATCAGATATATAAAATCCTGTATGGAATTATACAGAAAAGTTTGCCTCGAGCTTCAGAAACCAGATGCAACTTTCATTCACGTGGATCCAATATAAGACCTAGTATGTGAATAAAATAGAAAATAATGAATTGAAGTAATGATAACACTTCAGCAGAGCAAAAATCTATATAGCCTATATAATTTGAATTGGTAATGGAAATTACGGGAAAACGGCTGAACGCATTTTAATAAATGACCCCTCATTTTGAAGCATGGAACTCAAAGTTTTTCAGAAAAATAGTAGTTTTCAGTGAAATGTCAATTTTTCAACATAATTTTCCTATTTTCCAAAATTCATCTGTCGTCAGTTTTGAGAACTAGCGAATTGCATTTCAGAATAAAACAAAACACACACTACAGTAAACAATATTACACGAAGGCCATGATCTGCAAGAATGCTGACATATTTAGAGCTCAAATTAAATTGGTTATTAAAAACTTAACTTACTAAAAATAATTTACAGGTTCGATTCTGTGGTGTGTAATTTTCTGGGTACAGCTGTGTATTGCATATTAAAAACTACAAAACTTGAGGTGGTTTGATGACATTATTACCACTAGAAATGAAATATTATTGTAGTCAATGCCATGATGTGACTATTTTTCATTAATTATACATATTAGTGCTATATTGATAAGATGAAAGTGAAACATTTTGGGGTTATATAAGTATATGTAGAGAATAACTTAAATTAGAATTTGATTTCTATATTTACTGAGTGGAGGCTATATAGTATATATTACTGAAAACTATAAAACTTACGTAAGATAATAATATTATTAAAATTGAAATATTTTTATAGTTATTAATCAAGTGGGGTTGGGTCTTTTTCATATATTTAATGGCGGTGTGGTGTAGATATTTATATGCGTGGTTCTCTTCAGTATTGGCGCGAGAGAATCTTTCGTTATTATGGAAGCAAATAACTTTCAGAATGTCTGGTATTCTTCATTGAAAATAAATCTGAAAAATGTTTATTTGAACGTCTAATGAACTTAGTTTGCAGCATTTGCTGCACAAGCCACTAGTTTTATATAAAACAGTTTTTATCTCCAAAAGGAAAGAAAAATGAGCAAAATTGTGTTATTTTTTTGTTTTAAATATATGAAATGGATGGCATTGCTTACGCTCCATTTTGCATAGTTAAATTCTTGTCATTGTTCTATCATTCTTATAAAGAAACCCAAAACTTTTGCAATGATTATAACCTCAATGGCTAGGTTTTCCAAGTAATGTTAAATTTGGCTTAACAAATGTTAAATTAACAGCTGGTTTATTTTTAACGTTTTGTTAAGATGTTTTCCATTTTTCCAACATAATTTTGTTTAAAATAACCAACACTTAACTTTAACTGTCGTTAATACTATTCTAACTACTCAACAGCAGTTGGTAATGATTTTGCATATATAAGACAACTTCTTATTGGCTGATATTATTATTTAAATTCTGTACTATGGAGTAAGTCATGAAACATGTGTAAAATCGTAACCTATTACAGTAGCCATGATTCATACAGTACAGAGAATTGATAAATGAAAGTTGCATTGACTGCTATTGAATAATAATAATTATTATGTATGGTTACATTTTATAATGCTAAATATGAATTTCTGTTTAGAAAAATCTCAGCATTATGACCACCAGGTGACAATAATTACACGAATGTGTGTGTAGTCAACTGTACAGAAAACCCCGAGGAGAATTCCGTATCATATAAAATTCTCTAATTTAGGTTCATGTATAAATTAATGTAATTTCGTCCTAAAGAAGCAATTGTTGCTGAAACATCTTATTATTTACTCACTGCTTATTTTGAAGCACTATTGACATCGGCTATAGTTGAAGAGCTAGTAACATAGAATCTAGAGTTAATAATAGTGAATTGGAACAAGTGGCCTATTTCAACTAGGTAACATACAACTGAGTTTTATTTTAAAGACATGAAAGTGATTATTATAACTACATACCGGTACCTAAGAAATATTAGTAAATTAATACATAATGTGCATTCAAACATAACAAAAATTAATTGGTATATTAACTTTCATTTATTAGAGTTATATTATAGCTAGCGATAAGATATGTTTGCACTGGCTTAAAACAGAAGCGAAAGAGCTGGATTCTTGGAATTTATAATCGTTTTCTTTCCGATGGAAATTTAATTTTCCAGCAGGATAATCACCCCGCGCACACCGTCATAAACGTTCAAAGACGGTTCACGGAAAAGCATGAAAAAGAGGATGGACAAATATCGAGACATCCCACCTCAAAATCCAGATCAGTTCTGGGATCAAGTTCTGGTTACCTGGGAAGATGTCGCTAAGGACCAGAACTATTTCCGCGATCTGGTGGACTCAATGCCCCAAAAATGCTAGGTAGTGATAGACGCCGATGGCATGTGACAATGTATTAGATCCACATGTGTATTTCTTTTATTTTTCTTTAATTTGTTTGTTTATCTTTGTTTTATTTCGGGGAGAAAATTGACCTCCCAAGAGTTTCTTAAATTCTCCTAGTGGAGCCAGAGTTGCGAAATAATAAGTTCCACTACACAAAATTATAAAAATGAAGAAAGGTAACATGTATAAAAATTAGTTACGTTAAAAAAACATGTTATCGCAGAGAACCGAACACGGACCCCTGGGATGGCAAGCCAACACGCTACTGACTATTCCAGCGGGGTGTCATGAAGTAACCAGCGCGACGAGGCACATATAGCTGCTAGGTTTGAAGTCTACGGACGCAGCTCACATACAAACGTAATCGTGTAAATATTTCAATGTTCAGTACTAGTTAATGTTTCATTTGGACTGATTTACTGAAGCTTGGTGAAACCGTCCCTTACTCTAAACATTCCTCAAAGAGAAACATAACATGTTACTTTCACAACTTTTGTCTTAACAGCTGTGGTGTTATCCGCTATGTTTAACTGTTTGTTAAATGAGTTAACGGCCTGAAATCCTACATTTAAAGTTAACAAACGTTTAAGAATCTGTTAAGCCAAACTGGTGTTGAACAAATGGAAAAACTGTATTTAACAAACTGTTGAAGGTTTAACAGTCGTTAAGTCTTCTAACAATACTTGGACAAACCGGCCACTAGAGTAACAAAATGCAATGTCATGTTTCGGTGTAGCGAATGATCTGGTACAAGCGGCGTTACGATTCTGTGCCAGAATGCAATGAATCCACTGGTACATGTGTGAGAGGGGGAATTATCATTTCTATCTTCAACTGCAACTATATGTTATATACATGGCTGTGAGTTTTCACGACTGCATATGGATTCCATGCCAAATAACAGACATAGTTACAATAGTTGAGCTGTTAAGCATCAATAGTTAAAAGCACGCGTAGGGATGCTGGCCATTCATAGCCAATTCGTCACATTTCATCCCTGCTATGCGTGGAAGCTCTTTCGCAGTATCTGATGGCCGATTTGGTGGCAATGACATCGAAATATGTCATGATTATTGCAGTTATGACCCGGGAATTAATGCTTCTCTGCCATTGTGTTAGACATACAACACAATGAAGTAATATTTGATTCAAATGACGTGTATGTTTAGCATAATAGTCTATTATTTATTACTCAAATATTTGTATATAAATACTTTATTCACGGCCATGACCATCGGTGAGGACTTCAGAATGTTTTCCAGCAGATCTTTACAGTGAGGTAATAAATCGATGTATCTTATATAGGCCAATTCTTTGCACTCTAGTAGTAGTAGTAGTAGTAGTAGTAGTAGTAGTAGTAGTAATAATAATAATAATAATAATAATAATAATAATAATAATAACAATAATAATAATAATAATAATAATAATAATAATAACCTTTATTGTCATTGAATGAAAAACTTCACTGCAGACATTGTCAATGTTACAATCTTACTGTAATAGCCTACACTTCATAGATACACTTATTTGCTGGCTTTTAGGAACCCGTAGGTTCATTGCCGCCCTCACATAAGCCCGCCAGCGGTCCCTATCCTGTGCAAGATTAATCCAGTCTCTATCACCATAAACCACCTCCCTCAAATCCATTTTAATATTATCCTCCCATCTACGTCTCGGCCTCCCTAAAGGTCTTTTTCCCTCCGGCCTCCCAACTAACACTCTATATGCATTTCTGGATTCGCCCATACGTGCTACATGCCCTGCCCATCTCAAACGTCTGGATTTAGCCTAATGCTCCTAATTATGTCAGGTGAAGAATACAATGCGTGCAGTTCTGTATTGTGTAACTTTCTCCATTCTCCTGTAACTTCATCCCTCTTAGCCCCAAATATTTTCCTAAGCACCTTATTCTCAAACACCCTTAACTTATGTTCCTCTCTCAAAGTGAGAGTCCAAGTTTCACAACCATACAGAACAACCGGTAATATAACTGTTTTATAAATTCTAACTTTCAGATTTTTTGACAGAAGACTAGATGAGAAAAGCTTCTCAACCGAATAATAACACTCATTTCCCATATTTAATGTTCCTAATTATGTCCGCTGCAGAATACAATGAACATAGGTTAAGGGTGTTTGAGAATAAGGTGCTTAGGAAAATATTTGGGGCTAAGCGGGATAAAGTTACAGGAGAAAGGAGAAAGTTACACAACGCAGAACTGCACGCATTGTATTCTTCACCTGACATAATTAGGAACATTAAATTCATACGTTTGAGATGGGCAGGGCATGTAGCACGTATGGGCGAATCCAGAAATGCATATAGAGTGTTAGTTGGGAGACCGGAGGGAAAAAGACCTTTAGGGAGGCCGAGACGTAGATGGGAGGATAATATTAAAATGGTTTTGAGGGAGGTGGGGTGTGATGATAGAGACTGGTTTAATCTTGCACAGGATAGGGACCGATGGCGGGCTTATGTGAGGGCGGCAATGAACCTTCGGGTTCCTTAAAAGCCATTTGTAAGTAATAATAATAATAATAATAATAATAATAATAATAATAATAATAATAATAATAATAATAATAATAATAATAATATATAACTCTCAACATTTGAAGATTCATCTCTATCCCATTTCGTCTTTTAATAATACTGTATTCCTATAGACTTGAATCAAGGGAAACTTGTATAATGAAACCTTCAATACCTATTCAAGTTAATTTGGGAGTGTATAAATGTAGTTTAAAGCTGTGGTTTTTGATATCGGCGTGGATGAATAAATGACTTCTCTGTGCAGTCAACATACCCCCCTCCCCCGCCGTTGTGTTTGCTGTAGCTCCTCCATCCCTCATTCGGGTCTCTCTGAACTTAATTAAATGAAATGGAGGAAAACGCAAGCTATTTAGTGAAGCTTGCAAGCAGACCGTGGTATACATTCCTCGAATCGATTTCAGTCTGCACTCCTACCCCCACCGCTCGCTGAATCTCGTTGAATGTTTGAAAAGGAGAGTAGACAATCCTCTCTTGATGAACTGCGACACTGATACTATGTACCAACCACCAGAACCCTTAGTTTTATACGCCTTTCATAGGTTTTAAAATGGGATATTTCGGAAAGTTAGCCTTGAAGCCACTTTTGTTTCAGCATTTCGCCTCAAGGGAACCCGATTATTTTGTGGATCTTTTATTTACGTACCAGAAAGTCTTCAGTTCCCAAACTCTGTGTGTATATTGCGTAATTAAACCCGACTTTTTTTCCATTGGCATTTAATTAAAGGCCAACTGTTCAGAAAGTGTTAATGATTCTAAATTGGAAAGGTTAGTCTTCTACTGCAGAATAAAAGACTTCTGCTTACCACACCGCGCACATTCGGTTCATAATTTTAGAGTCAAAGCGATTGAAATCTAATTGACAATACTGTTCCTCCAATTTTAACTGCTGTACAATGGTGCCAATTAATTACATTTTCACTTCCAAGAAAAGATCGTTACAATATACGCCAAAGGTATAACAATTGATTCTTGATAATATTGTCTCAAAACTGAAGCTTTTTATCCATTAAAAAAAGAGATTGTGTTAATTAACTAGGTTACCTTGTTGACTAGTTTCCGCCGGTGGGGTACAACCCTAACATAACAGAAAACACAATAAAAAAGAGAAAAAGTATTAAAAAAACATAGGAATATTACAAGAACACAAAAAATACATCACACTAACATAAGAAAACAAAAACACACACAAGTTTGTTTCCTCAAGAAAACAAAGAAAACAAAAACACACACAAGTTTGCTTCCTCAATCAAGAAATTAAATTACAACATCGCATACGGAACAAAAAACACTCAACAAAAGCGTCTCAACACACAAACAATACAAACAAACAAATACGACTACATGGATGTATACAAACTCAAATGCAATACCTGAAACAACTTCAAGAGAAAACAGTATTGCAAAAAACACAGGAATAATACACAAACACAAGAACACAAAAAATACATCACACTAACATAAGAAAACAAAAACACACACAAGTTTGCTTCCTCAAGAAAACAAAGAAAACAAAAACTCACACAAGTTTGCTTCCTCAATCAAGAAATTAAATTACAACATCGCATACAGAACAAAAAACACTCAACAAAAGCATCTCAACACATAAACAATACAAACAAACAAATACGACCACATGGATGTATACAAACTCAAATGCAATACCTGAAACAACTTCAAGAGAAAACAGGATTACAAAAAACATAGGAATACTACACAAACACAAGAACACAAAAAATACATCACACTAACATAAGAAAACAAAAACACACACAAGTTTGCTTCCTAAAGAAAACAAAAACACACACAAGTTTGCTTCCTCAATCAAGAAATTAAATTACAACATCGCATACAAAACAAAAAACATTCAACAAAAGCATATCAACACACAAACAATACAAATAAACAAATACAACCACATAGATGTATACAAACTCAAATGCAATACCTGAAACAACTTCAACAGAAAACAGTATTACAAAAAACATAGGAATACTACACAAACACAAGAACACAAAAAATACATCACACTAACATATGAAAACAAAAACACACACAAGTTTGATTCCTCAATCTATTAATTAAATTACAGCATCGCATACAGAACAAAAAACACTCAACAAAAGCATGTCAACACACAAACAATACAAACAAACAAACAAACAAATACAACCACACAGGTGTATGCAAACTCAAATGCAATACCTGAAATAACTTCTACATAGGACAGACAGACAGATCGTTTCAAACATATTACAAAGAACACATCACTGCCATAACCAAATCACAAAACACTTCCATATATGCGAATACATCACACACGTCAACCACACCTACAGCAACAAAAACACAGACATGGAAATTCTACATCTCCAATCGAGAAACCAGAAACTAGTCACACTAGAACAATATGAAACACACAAAAACGCATCCGCATCAAATCCTCAACATACAGCTCAATTTCAGAACACACACACTCTTTGATTCCACATTACACTACACAAACACACCCCCACAGGAAACGCAATCAGAAGGCGCGAAGACCACCTAGTTCTGATGTTGACCTACCGGTGGAAACTACTGAAGAAGGTAACCTATTTAATTAGCACGTGAAGGAATGTATATATTTTTTTATTCCGAAGCGATATAATGTTAAAAGTTGCGTGATCAAGATGTATAATATTTGCATCAATTATAAATGCTTATTTCATAAACAGTAATGTAATGTAGTATTAAAATTATTACATTATACTTAGGTATTATGCATATAACCATTTCAACTAACCTGAAAATTAATTACATATCATGTAGGCCTTCTTCGTGTGTCTCATATTAAAATTGAGAACTCTATATTTTCCATAATGCAATCATGATTTTTAATTACTAAGAGAAATTACGTTATTTCTGACAATACTTCACTTGAATAATTTGAAGAAAAAATTGTTTCGGGGTTGGGTATCGATCCCGGGATCCTTCGCTTAGCGCACGAATGCTCTACCGACTGAGCTACCCCAGGAACCATACAGATACCGTCACAATTTTTTCTTTATATCCACACAACTCAAATGGGTTGACAAGACAACAGAACTCAACTTTGAGTGCACACAATACTGTGTGACTTAAATTGTGGTTTCCTGTTAATCTACCTCCAGTAACGAATATATCATGCGAATCTGGTTTTCAGGTAGTAGCTCCCTGTAAAGCAGGTTTGAATAATTTCAAGGAAAAATTGTTCCGGTGGCAGGTATCAATCCCGGGACTCTTTGCTTAGCGCACGAATGCTCTATCGACTGAGCTACCCCAGGATTAATCTTTCTAAGGATAGGGACTGATGGCGGGCTTATGTAAGGGCAACAATGAACTTCCGGATTCTCTAAAAGACATTAGTAAGTAAGTAAAGTTATTCTTAAGCTTTTATTCATTTTTGGCAAAATTCTTGGTTACTGTCTCGTTCCAAATCAATATTAGTGTCTCGTTTGTTTAGTCTATGTAAAACGTTCTTGTTCGGTTAATATATTTAATTAACTCTAAGTGAAAAATGATATAAATTCTCGATGAATAATTTAAAAAATTTTTCTTATCATCTACTGTATTTATTTACTTATTGGACGAGGATTATATTATGGCTCATACAAATTTTTTTGAGCAAACTATGTAATTGATGAATGGAAAACACTGCAACTTAAAGACAAGTGTCTTCATTTTTGTATGCATGTGTAGGTATTCGCACAAAATGTAAAATGTGTGCAATTTTCTTTTTAATCCTATAAATATGCATTAAGTTAATGTGGTAACTTATATTACTTACTTACTTACTTACAAATGGCTTTTAAGAAACCCGAAGGTTAATTGCCGCCCTCACATAAGCCCGCCATCGGTCCCTATCCTGTGCAAGATTAATCCAGTCTCTATCATCATATCCCACCTCCCTCAAATCCATTTTAATATTATCCTCCCATCTACGTCTCGGCCTCCCTAAAGGTCTTTTTCCCTCCGGTCTCCCAACTAACACTCTATATGCATTTCTGGATTCACCCATACGTGCTACATGTCCTGCCCATCTCAAACGTCTGGATTTAATGTTCCTAATTATGTCAGGTGAAGAATAGAATGCGTGCAGTTCTGCGTTGTGTAACTTTCTCCATTCTCCTGTAATTTCATCCCGCTTAGCCCCAAATATTTTCCTAAGCACCTTATTCTCAAACACCCTTAACCTATGTTCCTCTCTCAGAGTGAGAGTCCACGTTTCACAACCATACAGAAGAACCGGTAATATAACTGTTTTATAAATTCTAACTTTCAGATTTTTCGACAGCAGACTGGATGATAAGAGCTTCTCAACCGAATAATAACACGCATTTCCCATATTTATTCTGCGTTTAATTTCCTCCCGAGTGTCATTTATATTTGTTACTGTTGCTCCAAGATATTTGAATTTTTCCACCTCTTCGAAGGATAAATCTCCAATTTTTATATTTCCATTTCGTACAATATTCTGGTCACGAGACATAATCATATACTTTGTCTTTTCGGGATTTACTTCCAAACCGATCGCTTTACTTGCTTCAAGTAAAATTTCCGTGTTTTCCCTAATCGTTCGCGTATTTTCTCCTAACATATTCACGTCATCCGCATAGACAAGAAGCTGATGTAACCCGTTCAATTCCAAACCCAGCCTGTTGTCCTGAACTTTCCTAATGGCATATTCTAGAGCGAAGTTAAAAAGTAAAGGTGATAGTGCATCTGCCTGCTTTAGACCGCAATGAATTGGAAAAGCATCAGATAGAAACTGACCTATACGGACTGTGCTGTATGTTTCACTGAGACACATTTTAATTAATCGAACTAGTTTCTTGGGAATACCAAATTCAATAAGAATATCATATAATACTTCCCTCTTAACCGAGTCATATGCCTTTTTGAAATCTATGAATAACTGATGTACTGTACCCTTATACTCCCATTTTTTCTCCATTATCTGTCGAATACAAAAAATCTGATCAATAGTCGATCTATTACGTCAAAAACCGCACTGATGATCCCCAATAATTTCATCTACGTACGGAGTTAATCTTCTCAAAAGAATATTGGACAAAATTTTGTACGACGTCAACAAAAGTGATATTCCTCGAAAGTTACCACAGTTGGTTTTGTCCCCCTTTTTAAAATAGGTACAATTATGGACTCCTTCCATTGTTCTGGTACAATTTCCTTTTCCAAAATAGCAAGTACAAGTTTATAAATTTCGGTATATATTACACTTCCACCCTCTTGTATTAATTCTGCTGGAATTTGATAGATACCTGGAGACTTGTACTTTTTCAGATTTTCTATCGCAATTTCGACTTCTGAAAGCGTGGGTTTGGGTATAAATGTCTCAGCAGTTTGTATTTCAATTTCGGCCCGATCATTTCTATTTGGCCTATGTACATTTAGTAGTTGGTAACTTATATTAGTAACATTATTTAGCAAATAATTACTGCCTATTTTATATTTTATAGAGTACATTTAGAGCAATTTAAGAGCCTATTTTGGGCACCCAAATCATCACTTTCAGAGCCAAAAGTTTCGGTGTCAAATTATTACACAAATATTACGATTTCTGATACAATTTCAATGGCAAATGTTGTATGTGTCAATTTTCTTCTTGTACATGCAGTCCCTCTTCAGCGCTATAAACAGTGGCTTTGAGCTCATTTTATAAAATATATTTTACTTATTGTATGGTGGCTTCCTTCAACTAATAAATTTATTGTTGAAAGTTAGCTTAGTAGACTGAGTGAAATTATATAGGATGCGGGTACGTTATATCTAAGGAAACTTCGAAATAGAGTTTAGCAAACACGAAGGGCTCTCCAACAGCGAATGGCGCGATGACATTAAAATGGTTGGAAATGTTGCTGCAGTACGTGCTGTGCCGGGAAGATCTCAGGACAACCGTTGTAGGCACTCAGCGTATTCCGAATCTCACCGGTCCGGTGGCATCAATGACGTCACGTTGGAGCGAAATATGGAACAAAACTGCTGGAAGGATCGATGTCATGGCGACTGTACAAGTTGTTGTCTGTGCTACGCTAGCAAAATTTTGCGAAATTTTCGTACTGCCATCTCGTTCAAAGGAAAGATTGCATAAACAATTTATTTCTTGAACCGGTAGTAATAACTGGTCCATTGACATGTTCGCTCATAAGCCATTAACATATTGTTTTTACGTTGTGCTCATTACAAACAATACAGCAGAACACACCGCCATGACACAACAGTGCACGATGTTAATCGTCTGCTAATTCCCGCCCTATACAAGAACCATCAGATTCACTGATGGCGGCTGATGTAGACTGCTACCACCTCTGCAAGTTGATGGCACCGGTGTGACACCGGTGGAGCATCAGTGACGTCATCGGTGGAATTCGGAACACCGTGATGCCATCGGATTGCTCACCGGTGAGATTCGGAATACGCTCATTGCCACAACGAGGTTGAAACTCTTGCACACGTACTGGGATCCTGTTCTCACGGCGAAGGTCTGCGAAACGCTAGACACCACCAAGTACGATCAATTATAGCCACTGCCCTTAAAGATGCCGATTACAACACCTTTGAAGAAGTACATGGTCTCTCCGTCACTGGCAGTACACGGCGCATAGATATAATAGCTTTCAAGGAATCTACAAGATCTGGATTCATAATTGATCCCACTGTGCGTTTCGAAACAAATTAGGAACAGCCAGCAGAAGTGGATAAGGAAAAAAAAAGAATATCTACAATCCTACCATTCCATATTACCTCCAAAAGTACCAGCTAGAAGTGCTTGAAGTAATCGAACTTCTGGTTGGAGCAAGAGGTACCGCTACTCTCTTCATGAAACATGTGTTTAAGAGGCTTGGAATACCTACATCTATTGTTCCGACTGTAACATTAGCTGAATTGAAAGAATCAATTGCTCTCCTGAAGCATCACCTATATTCAAACCAAGTTCATTAGCATTCTTTACTTTTTTGTAACACTTGCCTCTCTCACCACCAACCACAAAATGTATTTGCAGCTATGTACTTGTAGGAGTTTCATTGTCAAAACAAAATGAACTTGTAAACATTTATATGGTTGAGTACTCTTTGTTCCTTGTGGCAGCTCACGGGGAGTGGGAAGATTTCTAAATTAATTAATTAGGCCTATTTCGATATTTGGTATATGAAAAATGAAAAAAAAAGTTGAAGTTATGAAAAATACGAAAACTAAACACTTTATTGGCATATGTTCATTATTACCATGAATCGCTTTCAATGTAAACGTCGATGTTAAATGTTATGTTTTATTTAACGACGCTCGCAATTGCAGAGGTTATATCAGCGTCGCCGGATGTGCCGGAATTTTGTCCCGCAGGAGTTCTTTTACATGCCAGTAAATTTACTGATATGAGCCTGTCACATTTAAGCACACTTAAATGCCATCGACCTGGCCCGGGATCGAACCCGCAACCTTGGACATAGAAGGCCAGCGCTGTACCAACTTGCCAACCAGGTCGACAATAAACGTCGATTATCAACAAAACAATCGATTATTATCACCGATGTGTTTCAGGTTAATTCTTGACACTCAAAGTTAATGAGAGAATGAACACTGTTTTTGATCATGAAGTTAATTTTGTGCGGAAATGCATGAATTCGGTAAATTTAAAGTTAAATCTTATTTAGAATTTAGGTGCTGCGATCAGCAAAACAATGATGCCGCTAATTAGAGGCCTATAATAATTAAAGAGGAGAATCCCCAGGGTATCAAACACCAAACAATGCTACTTCCGCCCCCGGGCTTCTGAGGGCCACATTCTAATTAGATCTACTGTTCAGATCGATTCAGCAACTCTCATCTGATGGGGATTACACACTTTCCATTTCCACTTCAGGGAGAAAAAAGTGGCTATTATGTAATGGATGTTCATAAGCTTCGAAAATCCTTCCGTAGAGCTCTCACAAATATCACTGATGTTGTTAATGAAAGGGCACTCGATTTCATTGGAATGAACGTGTAAAAATCCTCGAAAACAATTTTCAAACATTCATAATTATAGTTGGCTTATTTATTTTATTCAACTTAGGTTTTCATAAACTAAACAAATAAAGAAAGAATTCAGAAAGGGAAGATCCCTTGAGTTCAAGCAGTTATAATGGCCATAAATACATCAAATAAATAAATAAATAAAAGAATAAATAAATAAATAAATAAATAAATGAATGAATAAATAAATAAATAAATATATACATGAATAAATATGTAAATAAATAAATATTGGGACAACTTGAAATAATATGTCATGTAACTAAATAAATAAATATATATATAAATATATAAATAAATAAATAAATGTTGGGACAACTTGAAATAATAAGATGTCATGTAACTGTTATATCTGCATTTATACAGTATATATGCCTATAGAGTGGTCAATACTTACCGACTTACTTACTTACTTACTTACTTACTTACTTACTTACTTACTTACTTACTTACTTACTTACTGGCTTTTAAGGAACCCGGAGGTTCATTGCCGCCCTCACATAACCCCGCCATTGGTCCCTATCCTGAGCAAGATTAATCCATTCTCTATAATCATATCCCACCTTCCTCAAATCCATTTTAATATTATCTTCCCATCTACGTCTCGGCCTCCCTAAAGGTCTTTTTCCCTCCGGCCTTCCAACTAGCACTCTATATGCATTTCTGGATTCGCCCATACGTGCTACATGCCCTGCCCATCTCAAACGTCCGGATTTAATGTTCCTAATTATGGCAGGTGAAGAATACAATGTGTGCATATCTGTGTCGTGTAACATTCTCCATTCTCGTGTAGAGTGGTCAATAAGTATGAAATATTACTAATAACGTCTTACATTTCAGTTTTACAAACATAAACTTTCATGCGAAAGGTGTTGGAGATAAACCTTAAAATCTGACACTAATATTATAAGAAAGTTAATTATTGAGGCATACATAGTGTGGCAGTTAACTTAATTTTTTTTAAATCGCATCCTATATTAAAATTTACATATTACGAATCTCCATTAAATTTTACGTATCAATGTGTAGATATTTTATTCATTCAGAGTTTCATATCTTTTAACTATTTGTTAAATTTGTTTCATGGACTTCAAACTTGAGGACAAATAAGTATGTAAATATCATATTGAGTAGGCCATAAAACTAAACATTACCACAAATGCTCAAAATGAAATCTATTCACAGTCTAACGTCCCAGTCCATAATGTCTGACAGGAGATGTAAACGTTGCCGGCAGAGGAGGAGAAAAGTATAATTGCTATTCAACCAATGGCAGAGGTCTCATTCCAAGCCTGTCTTGAAGTTGAGCGGTCTGAAGCGTTCTACCCCCACCCAACTTCAAGACAAGCGTGAAATTCTTCACAGAAGCATGACTATTTCCTCCAAAACGGTGATGTTAGAGAAAAGAACTTATTTATATTTTTCAAATTTCTCCTCATGAACTATTACCAATTCCATTTTGGCGCAGAGGTTACCATACACCCTGTATAGAATAAACTTCTACACAAAAATTAAAAACCGGCCTCTCAAACGTTGTCGTAATAATTCTACATTAAAATGGGACAAACTCCCGGACAGGAGAACGCGAATTTGATTATGCGCAATGTTCAAAAGATACAGAGGTGATCCTGCCTGAAGAGAAATAAAAAATAGGTTGCAGCCGCCAAATTACTCTTCAAGGAACGACCACTCATATAAATTGAGGGAAAGAAGACAGAGGACGGACACTGGAAAGTTTTCTTTTCTCAATCGTACTATCAGGGACTGGAATGCTTTACCTGCAGACTTACTAAAGGCTTTACCAATAACCGGAAATGTATTTAAAATAGGCTTAAATACTTTTTATTGTTTTACAAGTATAGTGAGTAAGCAGAGAAACATAGTGAATCTCCAGTGATTTATATTGGGTGTGCAGTGTGTTGTAGTGAAAGTGCAGTGAGCTTCAAGCAAATTCTGAGAGTTAGAATGGCAGAGAAAAAAGACTGATTTACAGTGAAAGGGTGTGAGTTATAGTGAACATGTTAAAATAGCTTGCAATAGGGTTTAGGCTAGCGATTTTGAGGTTAATATAGTAATTACGATTCTATGGAATAATAAGTGTGTAGGCCCTAATTGATGTTTTGTTAGTTGAAGTGTTTTGTCAGTGAAGTGTGTTTGTATCAGTGAAGCTTTATAGTTTATAGTGGTAGTTCAAAGTATTTGAACAGTGAAATGTTTTTGAAGTGTTAGTGAAATCAGGATAGAATCAGTGAAATATGTCGTAGTTCCAGTGCAGTGAGTGAGTTGACAGCGAAATGAGTGTAGTGTTCAAAGGTACTTGTGCAGGTATGAACATATCATACTCGTGGGTTTTAGTTCGAACTTGGGGTTAAGATACAAATTAGATTTACTTTAAATGTTATTTGAAGTGATCGTGCTTCATTTAATTTAGGATGTTCCTTGTTAATATTATTATAATATTTTTATTATTATTTTATTATTATTATTAGTATTATTGTTAATTGTAATTTATTATTAATTGTATTTATTATTAATAGACTAGTAATTATTGAGTGTAATTAGTTACCACTGCCACCGGGTTATCCATTTGAAGTGTGAATAATTTAGCTAGCTAGCGAGTATAAATTAAAATTATAAAAGAACAATGTTTCTAGCCACTACCGTAAGAGCCAGGCTCGTCTACGGTGTGGTCTTAGCCAATAATACAACATAAAATTTACAAGGACAGTTTACTAAATACAGTAAGTAACTTAATTCAAACCAATAAATAACACACGAGAGCAAAAAAAAAAAAAGCCAAAAAGAGAGGAAAATATACACTTTTCATATAAATTGACAATGAGACAGAAGCCAGTGATATTCAATAAAAACGTGAATGCAGTCGACAGAAATAAAAGATAAAAAATACACACATTTGTTAATATATTTCATGCATAATTTTATAAATTTATTTTTTAAAAGCTTCAATTTTAAAATATTTAAAATTTGGAAAATGGTTTGTAATTTTATTACAAAGTCTTGGGCCGAAACTAGCACCATGTTTAAGAGCTGCACTTGTATGACATTTAGGCTCAATTAATGGGAAAGTAGACTTCTGTCTTTGAGTACGATATTCAAGTCTATTAGATTTATGTTTTATTTGATTTCTGTGGTAGTAAGTTAGTAAGCTATATTTATAAATTTCTTCAATAGTTAATACTTTAAAATCTGCATAAATGAAATTTGTGGGGTAATTCATATTTTTGGTTACACAAATTTTTATTAATCTTCTGTGTAATAAAATTAATGGATTAAGTACAGATGATGCTACTGCACATGATGCTAATGATGCTAATACACACACATATGCTTTATTGAACATAAAATCTTAAAAACACAGATACATTATGTATGAATTTGACCTAAAAATCTGAAACATGCAAATATAGCCTACACGGAAAAAGTAAATTTATTTCGACTCACTAAGACAAGAAAAGATAGTTACAAAGTTTTAAGAGAGCAGCAATCTTATATAAAAACATGCATTTGCATGTAAATCTGGTATTTACTTATGAGTAATGATTTAACAATTCTTGATAGAGGAAAACATATGGCAACGCGGGATTCAGAGTGACGAGTTTATAGGCTCTTTACCAAAATAAATGATCACAGCCCCTTAACTGTTCTAAATGAGACTCACTACCTTAGGAACTGTTTTGCTCGTAATCGTTTGAAGAATTATATCCTACAGTTACGACCTTTCTTCGGGAACCACCCTGTACAATGTGGAAACTTCACAGCTGAAAACTGTGTGTGGCAAGATGAATTTAATGCATAATCATGCAGAACAATGAGGTAAGATTCTGCTCTACTGTAAACACATTCACGAACAAACACTGTTTTGCTAACATAGATCTTCCTTCCACTTATGACAATTCTAGTGTTGATTTGGAGAATTTGCTTTATTGAGATAAGACAATACACTCTGTGCAAACTCATCTGCGACGGATCCAAGCATTCTGTCTACAGATTCCATATCTGTGGTAACGTTACAGAATGACTTTTGTTTATACTATGTTCAAATCGACAAAATAATAATTATATTCCGTGGAGTATGCAGGTGCGGTTTTAGGCGTAATAGATCGACTATTGATCAGATTTTTTGTATTCGACAGATAATGGAGAAAAAATGGGAGTATAAGGGTACAGTGCATCAGTTATTCATAGATTTTAAAAAGGCATATGACTCGGTTAAGAGGGAAGTATTATATGATATTCTTATTGAATTTGGTATTCCCAAGAAACTAGTTCGATTAATTAAAATGTGTCTCAGTGAAACATACAGCAGAGTCCGTATAGGTAAGTTTCTATCTGATGCTTTTCCAATTCATTGCGGGCTAAAGCAGGGAGATGCACTATCACCTTTACTTTTTAACTTCGCTCTAGAATATGCCATTAGGAAAGTTCAGGATAACAGGCAGGGTTTGGAATTGAACGGGTTACATCTGCTTCTTGTCTATGCAGATGACGTGAATATGTTAGGAGAAAATACGCAAACGATTAGGGAAAACACGGAAATTTTACTTGAAGCAAGTAAAGCGATCGGTTTGGAAGTAAATCCCGAAAAGACGAAGTATATGATTATGTCGCGTGACCAGAATATTGTACGAAATGGAAACATAAAAATTGGAGATTTATCCTTCGAAGAGGTGGAAAAATTCAAATATCTTGGAGCAACAGTAACAAATATAAATGACACTCGGGAGGAAATTAAACGCAGAATAAATATGGGAAATGCGTGTTATTATTCGGTTGAGAAGCTTTTATCATCCAGTCTGCTGTCCAGAAATCTGAAAGTTAGAATTTATAAAACAGCTATATTATCGGTTGTTCTGTATGGTTGTGAAACTTGGACTCTCACTCTGAGAGAGGAACTTAGGTTAAGGGTGTTTGAGAATAAGGTGCTTAGGAAAATATTTGGGGCTAAGAGGGATGAAGTTACAGGAGAATGGAGAAAGTTACACAACACAGAACTGCACGCATTGTATTCTTCACCTAACATAATTAGGAACTTAAAATCCAGACGTTTGAGATGGGCAGGGCATGTAGCACGTATGGGCGAATCCAGAAATGCATATAGAGTGATAGTTGGGAGACCGGAGGGAAAAAGACCTTTAGGGAGGCCGAGACGTAGATGGGAGGATAATATTAAAATGGATTTGAGGGAGGTGGGGTGTGATGATAGAGACTGGATTAATCTTGCACAGGATAGGGACCGATGGCGGGCTTATGTGAGGGCGGCAATGAACCTTCGGGTTCCTTAAAAGCCATTTGTAAGTAAGTAAGTAAGAGTATAAATTACATGTTTAAGACACGCAGAATATATTAGAGGAGATGGCCGTTTTCTTTTATACTGTACAAGTGAAGTCAGACTTTCCTTCCAATATTGTATTGTATTGTATTGTAGGCCTACTGTATTGTATTTATTTACATTCCACGGTATTCGTACAACGCTTTACAGCCAGAATAATATGGAACATGTCAAAAAATCTTAATATTAGCACAGTCTAGTACATACAGTCATGAAACTTCAGTTGATGAGGTTGCTAGGAACAATAGACTGTACAGGTACTATTTCGTATTGTCTGTAATGAGGCGACAATAGCGATCCTAGTGGTTAGCAACTATCTATGGATGCATATTTATTACATATTGAGCTTCGTGACTTATACTACAAAGTATTAATTATTATAGTCATAGTCTAGTTCAAATATATATACTACATAAGAGTTTTACAATACAACACAAAGGGTTAATATCGATACTTAATACAAGACAGAAATATTCATGCAGCGTTATTGAATGTCAAAAATTCACCTACAGAATAGAAGACGTGGAAAATTAGGTACGGTACTTCTTTAATGTGACTATAAATAATCTTACAATTTGAGTTTGATTTTTTATATCCATAGGGAGGCTATCAAAAATTTTTACTAGGATTCTTTATTCATTCATTCATTTATTTGTTATTGAACATGGCAGACAAAGCCCAATTACAATGTTCAAGACTGACAAACTAATTTATAAAACGTAAACAGGGAAAAGGACACTCCACACTTATTAAAAACTGAAACAAAATAGAAAAAAGAGAAAGAAAAAAAAAGAGAGAAATTGAAATAAGGTGTGAAAGTAGCTTCAAAATAACTAACAACAATATTCTGTAAAATATGATAACAAACAATTCTGTATTTAGAGAAATTCATATTGAAAATATCAACATTCGGATGAGGATGTAATTTATTGTATAACTGTAACATTTGGAAAACTGGGGAATTTTTATGGGATTCAGTATTTACCCTTGGTATGTAAAATAAATTTCGAAATTTCGTATTATGTTTAGGTGCATATAATGTTATGCAATAAAATAAACCAACACAGTCCAACTTACTGTTAATCATTTTATAAAGAAAATTTAAAGATTGACAATTTCGTCTAATATAACGCACTCCTTCTTGAGAACACGATAGACTTGCCGACGGTGTATGGAAGTTATTTTTGACGAGTATTTATGCTGTGAAATGTTGAATTAGTTACAAAGTTTTCACGATTACATGCGAGGAAGATTATTAATGAAAAAAAAACAGGCCTACTGACAAGCCACGGGCATTACTTGTAGTTTTTTAAAAATAGTCCTACACGATTCCCTAATATAATTCTAATTACTCTTTTTTTGTAATAGAAAAACGATCTCACTATCTGTAGAATTTCTCCATAATATTATTCCGAAACTCATTACCGAATGGATGTATGCAAAGTATTTGGTTTTGAGTTATTGATATTTACTATCTCTTGTATAGATATAATAGCAAAACATGCTGAATTTAGTTTGGAAGTAATTTCTTTATTAGGATTTTTCGAATTTAACATATTTATCGATTTGTAAGCCAAAAATTTGGTTGTTGTTGTTTCTATTAGGGATCTATTATTAATTATTGTGCTTGAAATTTGCGAGGTTGAATTCGAATAGGATTTAAATTGGATTATGTTTGGTTCTCAGCCAATAACAAAACTATCACATATTTTGAGGAGAATTGCCTCTGTTGGAGATTGGAATGTATTAGTGTTTTTGGCCTATACTTGTGTATAGATAGTGAAAATGTAGGCAAGTATGATTAGGTTTATTGAAGATTAACGCAAATAATAATGCGTATGTAGTGTTCAACGACAATTTTGCGAATCAAGTAGGCATAAATATTGGATTGATATTTAATATTAATTAATTATTCCAGAAGGAAAGCACTGGTTATTATTATACTAGTATTATTACTAATAAAAAGCAAATGAGTGTGTCGCGATATCGTGGATGTTCGGTAAAGTGTGTCGTCAGTCAAAAAAGGGTGGGAACCACTGAGTTAATATTTGAGTACATATATTCTGTTAGGATGTGGAATACAGTGAATTTTTAGGCCTACATTGTTGGATGGATGGATGGACGGACGGACGGATGAATGGATGGATGGGTAGATGGATGGATGGATGGATGGATGGATGGATGGATGGATGGATGGATGGATGGATGGATGGATGGATGGATGGATGGATGGATGGATAGATATATCACTTTGTACATTCTAAAGTTCGAGCAAATATTTCACAATGACAGAGGAAGCCAGTCTGCAAATATTTCCATTTAATGAAATTCAAGCTACAAACAACCGTAGGGGCGCCAGACACGAGCTAGTTGCTATCTATAAGCGCCGGGCTGTTATTGGAGAGCTGTGTCTCTCGAATATCTGAACGCTGTCCATGTGTGACGAACAACAGCTGTTCCTCGAACTGATCACGGCGTACCGATGTTGCTGACGTTGACTGACGTGGACCTCCCTCCACATGTCTACGAGGCAAGCCATACTCCAGCGACACACAATACATATCGCTTCACATAAGAAATACGATTTAGGATATTATTTCTTATAGCAGTTATAACTTCGTACGTTCATGCACTACTAATTTCATTTAACAATGTATAAAGTGACAACCGATTAAATTTGGTTCAACATAAATTATTGCAAACAATGTATAAAGTGATAACCGATTAAATTTGGTTCAAGATAAATTATTGCAAACAATGTATAAAGTGATAACCGATTAAATTTGGTTCAAGATAAATTATTGCAAACAATGTATAAAGTGATAACCGATTAAATTTGGTTCAAGATAAATTATTGCAAACAATGTATGAAGTAACAACCGATAAAATTTGGTTCAAGATAAATTATTGCAAACAATGTATAAAACAACAACCGATAAAATTTGGTTCAAGATAAATTATTGCAAACAATGTATAAAGTAACAACCGATTAAATTTGGTTCAAGATAAATTAAGTAACTATTGAATGAATACTGTATTTTCCAAAATTGTTAAACAAATAAAATATGTATACGTATCCCCCTATTATTTATTCGCTCATAACATTAATACTCGATCACAACGCGATAACATGCTAGAAATTCCACTTCACACATCATCTCTGTATTCCTCATCTTTCACTGTTGCTACCTCTTGTCACTGGAACTCTCTGCCGCCTGAAGTCAAGGGCTGCCGAACATTGAAATCTTTCAAATCCAAGTTAGAAAATTATCTTATGACGAGTTGCCAAACTAACTTACTATTATGACAAGTGTTGTATTGCATGTTTCCACGTATTCACATTTTTTTATGTTCTATTGATATTTAACTTATTTTATATTTTTGTTTTCATATTTTCCAATAATAGTATATCTATAATGTGATAACTTGAGCTATATATATATATATATATATATATATATATATATAAATAATCATAATTTTCCTTACTGTGTGTATTTAAAAATATTGTATTCATTGTATGGTTTGTACTGCAATATTTTATTATTACTATTAGTATTATTATTATCATTATTATTATTATTATTATTATCATTATCATCATCATCATCATCATCAATAATTGTCTTATTTTTTATACTTTATACTTTGTATGTCTATTTATTTTGACCTGCTGTTCACATTTTATTATGTTTTTTTTTCTTTCTTTCTGTATGTTATATATTATGTCTGATTTCTACTTAATTGTTGTTTACATTTTATAATTATTATCTTATTCAGTTATGTGTGTAAAATTGTAGTGTACCTTGTAAATTTGTAGTGTTTTTGTAACGTAGTTTTACTCCTGGTTGAGTGTTAGAGAAGGCCGTATAGCCTAAACTCTGCCAGGTTAAATAAACCATTAATATTTATTATTATTATTATTATTATTATTATTATTATCATTATTATTATTATTATTTATTCAGAGTGTAAGGGGTATAAGTGTCATTATTTTAACTGATGATTATTCATGTCATAAGGAAGAAAAAATGTCCTCACAATTCTTTTTGCTAACATCCGGCTGAGACGTTAGCCTGTATGTCAATACAAAGAAAAAGGAGACACCTTTAAAAACAGCTTAAAAGATAACCTTATTAGCATTTCACTCCAATCATACTGATTTAAACTATCACTGACTACATTGTTACTTCATTCTTTAGACATCATCCTGATAGTGCTGTATTTTCAAAATTGTCTCATAATAATCTCTTTCTATTATCTAATATTATTTGAAATACATTAACATTCTATGTATTTTAGCTTAATTCTGCTACACTGTTTATTTCAGTGTTTAATTAATAGTTCATAGTATTTTGTTGTTTAATTCGTAAATACAGAGGTGTGAAAATTATTAGAATAATCTTAATTTTAAAGGTTTTTTAATAGTTCCTTCACAAATATTAATTGAATTGATGAATATTGGTATATAATATTACTATACTGATGTAGGATATATTTAATACTAACAATGCCGGAAAGCATTGTTGTACATTGGTATTTTTCTTATTTTACAATTGTTATGGGAATTCAGAAATTATTATATTATGTTGGCGGAATTAGAAACATAAAAAATTAATTAAGAAATGCTTTAAACAAATTATTCTTTGCGTTTACATTGTTATGAAGGTTGAAATGAACGTATACATCTGTTTTGTGCATATAATTTTTTATGTTTGCAATTCCACCAACATAATATAATAATTTCTGAATTCCCATAACAATTGTAAAATAAGAAAAATACCAATGTACAACAATGCTTTCCGGCGTTGTTAGTAGTAAATATATCCTACATCAGTATAGTAATATATACCAATATTCATCAATTCAATTAATATTTGTGAAGGAACTATTAAAAAACCTTTAAAATTAAGATTATTCTAATAATTTTCACACCTCTGTAACTCTTGTATACATGTAACTCTCACCTAAATCAAATTGTTGAATTCTTTGTAAGTTCATGCATATGTATATACACTTTTTGCTGGTTGAGTGGAAGAGAAGGCCTTACGGCCTTAACTCTGCCAGCTAAAATAAATTATTATTATTATTGTTATTATTATTATTGTTATTATTATTATTATTATTATTATTATTATTATTATTATTATTATTATTACTTTCGGAACGACCCCGTATGTAAGTATCCAAGAACAAATTATGGTATTACGAATAACTAAAGCATTAATTTCTGCGTTAAAGCCCAACAGACTTCTTGCACCTTTGCAATTCACGTTTTGCAGTTCACGACAAATTCAATATCCACATAAATATTTTCCAGAGTCATGTATGTTAAATATAAAAAGTTGTTAATGGAACGAGTATGGCGATCAAAGGGGATATTTTAATTACAGAGAGATGTGTATGCTGGTGATATCCAGGTATTTATGGTACATTAAATAAATATTATTAATTCCTGATCATGCAAAACTTTCCGTAGTATTTGAATTGATGTTCAAATAAATTCGTTGTATCTCACTATGAAAGGTCCCATATAAAACGATACTGAAATAACGTGATATTAAAAATAATGATTGTGACAGTATTTCACTGATACAACATTTGATGTTAATGAAACACTGCCACTGTTTAAACTCTGATTAAATTACTGTTTGTATGGTTATTAACTTTCAATTTTGTGAGCATTCACCGTTATTGATGTATTATTGAATGGTTTATACTACTTTTTATTTAGTGTATGTGTATTTATGGACGCATGAAGGGATGTAAACAAAGTATTGAACATATAAAATATTATGATGAGTATGAAGTACATGGATCACCTAAAATTTTAATAATTTCAATATACATGTACTAGATCCAAAAGAGTAAATTCACATGCTTTGATGTGCAGTTAGCAGTCAGGCCCCATTATATACATCTACAGCTATCATATCGCATTTCACGGAAATGGTAACGATACTGTTATCAGTGGAAGTTCAGTGGTAAATCGACAATAAGAAAGTATGTAACATGCATGCGTTTCAAATCACTCAGCATTATGCACATGAGATACGAAGAAAAATCTCAACCACATGTAAAATATAGATCTCTATTGGTTCATTTGACGTAATTTGACTATATTTTCGAAGTGATTCAATTTCTTTCGCGCTTTTATTTGTTACTAGCCGTACCCGTGCACTACGCTGCACCAGTTAGAAATAAATATAAAATAATTACAGAATTAAAATAGGGCGTTTGATCCAGGGAATATTTGTGTTTGATAGAAGGATAAATCGTTTAATATGTTACTTAATTTAAATTGTATTTAAATAATTAAAATGCGGTCATTTTGGTCCAGAGAACAATCATTTAGTGCAATGACAATTCCTTTAACATGTTTCTTAATTTTTATTACATGCAACCATAGTTTAATGGAGATTGACATATCATTTAGTTTTAATGTGTATACTTTATATTACTTGCTATATGTTTCAGAAGTTACTGTAATAACATTGTAGAATTATGTCCATCTAGAGAAACTACACTTTCCAATGGTAAAATAATAATTAAATAATTAGCTTTCGATATTACTTCATACAAACACAGAAACATTCTCTTAGGCTATGTTTAATAGCTTTCGATTGTTGTTGTCCAAGGCCCCTTATAGACGAAGTAATTTGTTTTTATTTCAGAACAGCGCCTTAGATGGCGTTATTGTAATTTTAAAACTTATTTATCTTATTAAATATCAGTCCTATCAAAATTTTGTACAGAATAAAACGTATCGGAAATTATTTTTAAAGAAAGTTTTCTTATGTAATATTTTTAATGAAAATCAATAATAAGCGAGATATTTCGACTTATTTAATTCAGGCCCTCTTATAACCCCCTTTTAAATAATGTATTTTGAATGCCGTATAGCTTAAAATCTAAGTTACAACGAACTTAACGTATATTACAATTTCCATATAAATCGCTTCAGCCATTATCGCGTGAAAAGGTAACAAACATCCAGACAGACAGACAGACATACAAACAAGAATTTCAAAAAAGCGATTTTCGGTTTCAGGATTGTTAATTATACATGTTAACACCAATTATTTTTGAAAAATGGAAAATTACCAGAAAAATTTTGGCTAAAGATTTATTATTAGTATAGATTTAAATTGACAGTCTGATATTGGAGTTCTGCATCCGAAGCAGAGATGAAATTTGCTTCCATTTCTATGCCGTTGAAAGGACGTGTTAAACATAGAAAACATTGTTAAGGGACAATACAGAAAGATTTACGCCAGAAAACTTATACATGTAACTTCTCATATATTGTAACCATCACACTTAAAAAGCGTCATATATTTCAATTCACTGATGAATAAAAAAGTAAGCTGGTAGCTTTTCCACTATTAATTATTTAATTATTTGTGTAATAAAGAATCTTGTGTTACAATCTTTACAAAACCTGAAAAAATATATATATATATTTTCTATATATAGAAAGGCAATGTAGGGATAAGGTTGCTCTGGAGACCCAATCGATGATCAAAACAAATTGGGGAACCGAGTTATACCTCTATGGAGGAAGCAGAGAAGGCAGACTGGGCTTAACTTGATTTCGTCTAGGAGCTTGGAGGGCACTTACAATCGTCAACGAAGAGGGGACGAGAATATGTCCTCTTTGTGGTAGAGGCGAGACACCACACCATATTTTATCGGAGTGTGAAGCCAGAGAAGCTCTGAGGAAACGATTCCTGTCAGAGTCCTTCATTACATCTAGCAGGGGGCACTTGGCGACATACAATTTATTAAAAAACTTAAATTCTGTGTGGGAAAATGTATGGCAAAAGTTCGACAGCTGAGAATGGAACTGGCTGAGGGGGAGGGGGCCGAGGAAATAAGGGGAAGAGTTATTTATTAGTGTTGTGAAGAGTAGTATTAATACTGAGCGAATAAGGTAATTGAGGGATTTTTTTTAATTGGGTTATTTTATGACGCTGTATCAACAGGTTATTCAGCGTCTGAATGATATGAAGGTGATAATGCCGGTGAAATGAGTCCGGGGTCCAGCACCTAAAGTTACCCAGCATTTGCTCGTATTGGGTTGAGGAAAAACCCCGGAAAAAACCTCAACCAGATAACTTGCCCCAACCGGGAATCGAACCCGGGCCACCTGGTTTCGCAGCCAGACGGGCTGACCGTTACTCCACAGGTGTGGACTAATTGGGGGATAATGTTCTTTTGTATTTATTGTGTGCGTTTTTAATTGCGTGTGTATATCCTTTGATATGTATTATCTTTATACAGGGACCACTTTATTTTTACCAACATTTTTAACATTAACCTGGCTATACTGGAAACACTGTTGCCCCCTTCCATTACAGGAGTTTGATGTTGATAGTGCAATATGTAAACAAATCATTTTACTAGGTATAGGAGGAGAGAAAAGTAGTGTATCCATTTATGTTGTAGGGAAATACGATATTACGGTTTTCAATTTGATCATCACTTTTATGCAATTTATCAAAATACAGTGGAGTAGTAACATTTTTTTTTTTTTTTCAAAAACTCAACTTTTCAGGCGGCTATGTTCGTTATGTAATGTCTACTTTATTTAGCATTATTGGTGTTAACATACAATATAGAGAGTGCATTTAAATTGAGGGCTCATAAGTAAAGGGTTGTAAGTGCACTTAAGTTACTTTTGAGAAAATGGGGTTTAAATATTTAAGCTTTCGTAAAAACGGTGAAATTGTTATTTAAATTTTAATGTGTGATGAGATTAAAATATCCCTTTGCCACTAAAATTTTAGATACTTTTGCTTACACTGGATGCACTTAACTCATGTTATTACAAATGTCACTAGCATTCCTATGCTTCTAGCCACCTCAATTCAAAATAAGCTAATCTGAATTTTTAAATAAGTTGCTGAAAATGGTTGCCGTTCATTACAATGCAGGCTTCAATTCTTTACGCATATTATTAAACACATTTTGAAACATATTCTCTGAAATTGAATTTATCGTTTCTTGAATATAATTTTTAGTACGATATTATTAATATAGATTCTTTCTTCTATAGAAAACGCAACCATATTTCTGAAACAAACTATACACTGCAGTGTTTACTTCAGTGCTTGAAGACTTCGAATGCAACAGCGGCCGTAGGTTTGTGTGTCTGACGGGAGCAAGGAGATTAGTGAAGGGGTGAGAGTGAAGTACATTCAGAAATGCAGGTACAATAAAAATGCAAGTAAAAATAAATTGATGTCCCTGTATTTATTACTTGAATTATTTAGTGCAATCTCAATAAGGAATTGAATTGTTTATATATATATATATATATATATATATATGTGTGTGTGTGTGTGTGTGTGTGTGTGTGTGTGTTTGTGTTTCACTGTTTTTTTCTTCCATTTCTTACGTTTATTTTATTTTTATTACGATTATTTTTTGTGAAATTTGATATGAAGTTAGATTAGTTGTAATTGTGATAATTAATGATAATAATAAAAATAATAATAATAACTGTTGTTTTACTATTTTATTATTAGTAGTACTATTTTTGTTTTTTTGAAAATTCAGACTGTGCATAGTTACAGCACGAATGGCCGTACAGACTCGTGCGAAGGATCTTGTGTACATGAGTTTGTATAATTGTGTATCAATAAAAGCATTCATATACTGGGTGTTGATTTCAAAGTGTGTCATGACGTCACTGTTGATGTGTCAGCGATTTGAAGCGAGTTTCAGCTTTTATGTCAGAGTAGTTTCCTATTAATAAAGGCGTTCAATCTGAACTTGAGAACGTGTACGGTATAACTTGAACGTCGTAGCAACAGATGGCGGTTTGTACGGTCTGTGTGCTACCACAACCTCTTTCGAACTGTGTTTTGCGAGGGCAAGTCGTACGCAAGCATTTGTTATCATCGCTTGCGTACGGCAACATTCCACAACACAAATCAAATGCTCCGTGTCCATGTTGACCGTCGAAATTAATGTCAACAAATACGTAAGTAATCGTCTTAACCCTCTCCCCATATCCCGACAGTAAGAAAAAAATCACCTCAGTACGTGTTTCCAAACAGTTCACATTCCTGCCACTACCGGTGTTACCGTACGTATCGGTAAGTACTCTTCAGAATGAACTCCGTACTTGCTAGGCAACTTCTCTGGCACATAAGTAATACACCTCTGCGGAAGTGTAGGAAGATTGAATTCTCTAGGCTCATCGACTAGCCACATGACGGCATACAGCCGTGACACAATTTGAACTGAACACGCAGTATAGAAAGGCTAAAATGGTACTTAAAGAACCCTAAAAATCCGAACCCTGGTCATTACCTTCAGCTCACTGCACCTACCCGGGTCAATGGAGTTCATGATGCCGGTTTTCTGTCTTAGAAACTAACTGCGAACCTCACAGAGCGCTGCGGAGTTTGAGCAGCGGACTTCAGTTCATTACGTGTGCAGAGAGGCGGCGTTTGATGTGGTGCCGTGGGTGATGGTGTGGTCGCTTTTCCAGGCCAGACCCTACGAGTCATGGCAGATTAATTCCGGATTCCGAGAGCTAGAGTGTATAGGATAGAACAAATACAGCAAAAATTGTGCAGTTATTTACAAGGAGTGACCACATTTCTTGAAAGATTGCCTTAAACATACCGTAGAATCCCATAACAATTACAAGCAGGGACGGGCACAATAAGGTGACATTTAATTTTTTATGCTCGACCATGCCGAAATGTAGTAATTATACACCTGGTAGCAGACCTTTAATGCATGTCATTAAAGTACACCTACTCATTAAAGGTCAGGTCTTTCAGCCAATGACGACTCAGGTTACAACTGTTCAGCCAATGACAGGTCAGCTTTCTACCGTTATAAAACCGCAAGTATCGATTATTCTCGGATATGCAATCGAAAGAGAATTAGCGAAAAGTCACGATGGCTGGAAATCCAATACTGTCGCAGAAGGTTATGTTCTGTTACTATAATAATTAGCGTTAATTGTAAATAATATTAAAAAAAATTAATTTGTCATCTCGTTTTTCAATGCCGAATTCAATAATCAAGGTTATAATATTATAATATTATCAAGTTTAACGGGACTACGTCAAGGTCAATGACATTATTGTTCCTCGGAAAAAATCAATACTTTCGCGTCTGCGCACATCTCACAATTCACGACCTAGAACAAGGTCACTTCCGATCTTGTCAGTTACAAATAAAATGTATGCATGTGAATACTGGTAATTTCAAGTTAGAAATATGGTCGAGCATAAAAAGTCGTATGAAACTCGCCTATAATGGTAATTAAGAAGCTCGTATGAAAACTATGAAACTCGCTTGCGCTCGTTTCATAAATATCCATACTCGATTCTTAATTACTATCATTATAGGCTCGTTACATAATGTACTATTATGCTTGACCATGCCGAAATGTAGTAATTATACACCTGGTAGCAGTCCTTTAATGCATGTCATTAAAGTACACCTATTCATTAAAGTTCAGGTTTTCGATTATTCTCGGATATGCAATCGAAAGACAACTAGCAAAACGTCACGCAGGCTTTAAATCCAATACTGTCGCAGAAGGTTATGTTCTGTTACTATAATAATTAGCGTTAATTGTAAATAATAATCAAATAAATTCAATCTGTCATCTCGTTTTTCAATGTCGAATTCAATTTCAAGGTTATATCAAGATTAATTTTTATCTTACTCTCTAGATTATATCAAGGTCGTCGACATTCGTTTCCCGGAAAAAATCAATACTTTCGCGTCTGCGTACATCTCACAATTTACGAGATTGCACAAGGCCAGTCACATAAGAATTACATGAATATTTATGAATAATTTCAAGTTATAAATATGGTCCAGCATAAAATGTCTTATGAAACTTGCCTATAATGGTAATTAAGACGCTCGTATGAAAATTGTGAAACTCGCTTGCGCTCGTTTCATAAACATCCTCGCGTCTTAATTACTATCATTATAGGCTCGTTGCATAATCTACTATTAAGGTGACATGTATTTATTTAGCCTGACGAGTTACTCCCTTGGTTTGAGTTGTGAATTATTTAAAAATAGCGTGTAAGAGGGTCTTAGACTAGAAAAGTTTAGCTTAAATGTAGTTCTGTTTATAAGTATGAATAAGGGTGTAATTATTTTTCTTATTTGAACTGTTGTATCAGTGAAGCGAGGTGAGTCAGTGAAGTTATGGTTTTACAGTGCAGTGAACAGTTCCGATCAGTGATAATTTATAGTGTCAATGAAATGTGTTCTATAGTGTCAGTGAAATGTGTTCTTCATTGTCAGTGAAATGTGTTCTAAAGTGTCAGTGAAATTCGTCATAGTGCCACTACATTGATTGAGATGAGAGTAAAGTGGAAGACTATTATCAGTACCAATGTGAAATTTATGTAGGGCCTATACATATGTAGGTTGTATTGTAAAATTAGGTTCACCTACTAATTAGGTTATTTTATGTATTAATATTAATTGTAATTATTGTGTAAAATTGTATTGTGTATATAATTGTATTAACTATTGTATAATTGAATTGGTTATTGTTGAAAGGAACTAAGTCCACTTTTTAAAGTTTTGAGATAATCGAAAAAAACTGTTTTGTGGATAATCTATCGAAGATTAAACCAACATATATCATACACATAAAAAATATGTGTACAAAATATGTTGGTTTAATCTTCGATAGATTATCCACAAAACAGTTTTTTTCGATTATCTCAAAACTTTAAAAAGTGGATTTAGATCCTTTCAACAATAACAGATTCAATTGTATTGTGTATTGTATAATTCTATTGTGTATTGTTTATATTGTGTATACCACTGCCACCGGGTGCTTGCCCACTTGCAGTGTAAATAAATACATACATACATACAATATCAGGAAAACTTTGTAAAAATACGAAATTTATTTTGGCATAATTTTAAAGTGAAATAAAGATTCCTGGTAGTAATCAATTTAAAATTACCTCGAAATGTGGTTTGAATATTTTATATTGGAACGTACAACGTCTTTCCAACAAAGTGGATTACATTTCACAATTAGCATTTGAATTCAAAGTACATGTACTCAATCACTCATTTAAAATTTGTGTGACTGCAACCTGTTGTATATTTTTGTGTGGCTTTACTTTGTTGATAGTGTTTTTTTTCTCTCTCTCTCTTTATTTTTTGTGTAGCTTTATTTTGTAAATAGTGTATTTTTTTCTCTGTTTATTTCTATTATTGTATTTGTATTCCTGGTGTTGTGAAAGAGAAGGCCTGATGGCCTTAACTACACCAGAATAAATAAATAAATAAATAAATAAATAAATAAATAAATGTATTCTATGTTGTTGACCATTGGCTGCGTGCTTCGGAATTAATCTTACTTAATATTACCGGTTATGATCTTTCCGATTTTTATTGTAGACCTAGTAGTTGTCAGCATCGGGGATCAGCTATATTAGTTAGGACTAATCTCCAACCTTCTGAATTTGATATTTCTGCATTATCATCACAGTATCATTTTGAAGCTTGTTCAATATTTATCAATTCAATAAATGTTTTATGTATTTGCTATTATCGAAGGCCTGACAATAGTAATCGTGGTTTTGAGAACTTTATATTTCTTCTCGTATTATAATTATGCCAATATGTGTTAGAATTTTTCATGTTCTTATGAAAGAAAGTTAATAATATATATTTATATAATTTTACTGGAAGCAAGTAAAGAGATAGGTTTGGAAGTAAATCCCGAAAAGACTAAGTATATGATTATGTCTCCTGACCAGAATATTGTATGAAATGGAAACCGAATATAAAAATTGGAAGTGGAGAAGTTCAAATATCTTGGACCAACAGTAACAAATATAAATGATACTCGGGATGAAATTAAACACAGAATACTGGAAGCAAGTAAAGAGATAGGTTTGGAAATAAATCCCGAAAAACAAAGTATATAATTATGTCTCGTGACGAGAATATTGTACGAAATGGAAATATAAAAATTGTAAATTTATCTTTTGAAGAGGTGGAGAAGTTCAAATATCTTGGAGCAATATTAACAAATATAAATGATACTTACTTACTTACAAATGACTTTTAAGGAACCCGAAGGTTCATTGCCGCCCTCACATAAGCCCGCCAGCAGTCCCTATCCTGTGCAAGATTAAACCAGTCTCTATTATCACACCCCACCTCCCTCAAATCCATTTTAATATACAAAATAAAAGGTACGACCGTTCCAGCGTCACTTTCCTGTCACGTTTAGAAACATCTTCAACAATATATCCAGCAATGCGCTAAATTATCAGCTAAGTAGGATGGGTGTGTGAACAAGACGTAGAGAGCGCGCCTCCTGTGTAAATATCGTGTACAGCTTGCCTGTTAATTCCCACCACATTGCGGATAGAACACCGATCTGTTGTGGCGAAGATACCCGCAGGCTCCATCAGTACGCGCTTGTCAGATCTTGTGTGTTAGTAAGAGAGTGCAATCCTTTGTTCTCGCCGATGTCTGACGTCTTACAATTTGATCTCTTTCGTAAATGTGTTTGACGTAGACAAGATTCTATCTAGCATTCTTATTCTACTATTAATTGCCATTCCACATATTTAGCGAGTTATCCAGCTCTTCATATATTGTATAGTTGCAAAGTGTTAGTAAGATTGTTACATAATATTAGGAAGCTACGATTTAAATTTCAGTGAAAACATTGTTTATGCCTGCAAATCAAGATTTCAGGTATAACTCCCTGTAAAGTTGATTTGAATAATTTCGAGGGAAAAATTCTTCCGGTGCCGGGCATCGAACCCGGGACCTTTGGTTTAACGTACCAACGCTCTGCCAACTGAGCTACCCGGGAACTCTAACCCGACACCGATCCAATTTTTCCCTCTATATCCACAGACCTCAAAGTGAGCTGACAACCGTCAAGCAACCAACTTCGAGTGCACACTAACTCCGTGTGACTTAAATTGTGGCTTTCTGTTAACGAACAGTGACATGTATTATGCAAATCAAGATTTCAGGTATAACTCCTTGTAAAGTTGATTTGAATAATTTCGAGGGAAAAATTGTTCCGGGGCCGGGCGTCGAACCCGGAACCTTTGGTTTAACGTACCAACGCTGTACCAACTGAGCTGCCCGGGAACTCTACCAGACACCGATCCAATTTTTCCCTCTATATCCACAGACCTCAAAGTGGGCTGACAACCGTCAAGCAACCAACTTCGAGTGCACACTAACTCCGTGTGACTTAAATTGTGGTTTTCTGTTAACGAACAGTGACATGTATTATGCAAATCAAGATTTCAGGTATAACTCCTTGTAAAGTTGATTTGAATAATTTCGAGGAAAAATTCTTCCGGTGCCGGGCATCGAACCCGGGACCTTTGGTTTAACGTACCAACGCTCTGCCAACTGAGCTACCCGGGAACTCTACCCGACACCGATCCAATTTTTCCCTCTATATCCACAGACCTCAAAGTGAGCTGACAACCGTCAAGCAACTAACTTCGAGTGCACACTAACTCCGTGTGACTTAAATTGTGGTTTTCTGTTAACGAACAGTGACATGTATTATGCAAATCAAGATTTCAGGTATAACTCCTTGTAAAGTTGATTTGAATAATTTCGAGGAAAAATTGTTCCGGGGCCGGGCGTCGAACCCGGAACCTTTGGTTTAACGTACCAACGCTGTACCAACTGAGCTGCCCGGGAACTCTACCAGACACCGATCCAATTTTTCCCTCTATATCCACAGACCTCAAAGTGGGCTGACAACCGTCAAGCAACCAACTTCGAGTGCACACTAACTCCGTGTGACTTAAATTGTGGTTTTCTGTTAACGAACAGTGACATGTATTATGCAAATCAAGATTTCAGGTATAACTCCTTGTAAAGTTGATTTGAATAATTTCGAGGGAAAAATTCTTCCGGTGCCGGGCATCGAACCCGGGACCTTTGGTTTAACGTACCAACGCTCTGCCAACTGAGCTACCCGGGAACTCTACCCGACACCGATCCAATTTTCCCTCTATATCCACAGACCTCAAAGTGAGCTGACAACCGTCAAGCAACTAACTTCGAGTGCACACTAACTCCGTGTGACTTAAATTGTGGTTTTCTGTTAACGAACAGTGACATGTATTATGCAAATCAAGATTTCAGGTATAACTCCTTGTAAAGTTGATTTGAATAATTTCGAGGGAAAAATTGTTCCGGGGCCGGGCGTCGAACCCGGAACCTTTGGTTTAACGTACCAACGCTGTACCAACTGAGCTGCCCGGGAACTCTACCAGACACCGATCCAATTTTTCCCTCTATATCCACAGACCTCAAAGTGGGCTGACAACCGTCAAGCAACCAACTTCGAGTGCACACTAACTCCGTGTGACTTAAATTGTGGTTTTCTGTTAACGAACAGTGACATGTATTATGCAAATCAAGATTTCAGGTATAACTCCTTGTAAAGTTGATTTGAATAATTTCGAGGGAAAAATTGTTCCGGGGCCGGGCGTCGAACCCGGAACCTTTGGTTTAACGTACCAACGCTGTACCAACTGAGCTACCCGGGAACTCTACCAGACACCGATCCAATTTTTCCCTCTATATCCACAGACCTCAAAGTGGGCTGACAACCGTCATGCAACCAACTTCGAGTGCACACTAACTCCGTGTGACTTAAATTGTGGTTTTCTGTTAACGAACAGTGACGTGTATTATGCAAATCAAGATTTCAGGTATAACTCCTTATAAAGTTGATTTGAATAATTTCGAGGGAAAAATTGTTCCGGGACCGGGCGTCGAACCCGGAACCTTTGGTTTAACGTACCAACGCTGTACCAACTGAGCTACCCGGCAACTCTACCAGACACCGATCCAATTTTTCCCTCTATATCCACAGACCTCAAAGTGGGCTGACAACCGTCAAGCAACCAACTTCGAGTGCACACTAACTCCGTGTGACTTAAATTGTGGTTTTCTGTTAACGAACAGTGACGTGTATTATGCAAATCAAGATTTCAGGTATAACTCCTTGCAAAGTTGATTTGAATAATTTCGAGGGAAAAATTGTTCCGGGGCCGGGCATCGAACCCGAGACCTTATTCATTATTCATTGTTTATACCTATGTGGAAATCAGCTACATTTCAACAGACATAAAGTAATTAAAATATTGTGCAAAGAAAAGACATAACCTGTTATACTTTTAGTCTACGAAAAGTGAAAGGACAGTCATTGAATCCCTAGCGTGAAATTTTTTTGTTTTGCCTGACGTCTTCATCATGCCCTGTAGTCGGGCTAATACGATACAGTGAAAAAGTCGGGCTAATTTGATATAGACTTAAAATGTACCAAATTCTCAGTTTGAAAATGTTTAAACTGTGATTATGGAAGCATATTTTTTGCTCTTTAAGGAGCAATATTGAACAAAGTTTAAAAAAAAATATTATCAGCATCATAAATGTACTAAAACAATATGTAGTTTTGTTCCTTGGAAAAAAAAAAACAATTTTAAGTGATACTCTGTTATTTTTGTTACTGCTCTTGAATCAAAAAAGACAGAATCATTTTTCTAATTTTCCTTTCACTCAGAATAGTCAGCTTCATTTTTCTCCAAAGAAATATTTTCTAACAGTATTATCAGTGTTATTTCAAAATTATAGTGTATGTAATATGTAGCACCTATAGTAGCAGCGAACGTAATGAGATGGAAAATAAAATCATAGAGTTTGTAAAGAAGGAATAAATGTCCACTTAAAACAGAATTTTAAGTTACGTGCTAGAGTGATGCAAGAACAGAATAATGTTGCTGGCGCCACCAGTTGATTAAAATTGGTACTAATGCAATTCATATGGTGCAGAAAAATAGGGTATCCTTGACTTTTACACTTTTACTACGTCATACTACTTTTGACCAATAAAACGGTACGAAAGTACGTATTTCAACCAATCATGGCTGCTTATCGCACAATTTTATCGCGTCCCTAGCATTTGTTTAATTTTATCTCGTCCCTAGCATTTGTTTAATTTTATCATGTCCCTAGCATTTGTTTAATTTTATCGCGTCCCTAGCATTTGTTAAATTTTATCGCGTCCCTAGCATTTGTTTAATTTTATCGCGTCCCTAGCATTTGTTTAATTTTATCGCGTCCCTAGCATTTGTTTAATTTTATCGCGTCCCTAGCATTTGTTTAATTTTATCGCGTCCCTAGCATTTGTTTAATTTTATCGCGTCTCTAGCATTCGTTTAATTTTATCGCGTCCCTAGCATTCGTTTAATTTTATCGCGTCCCTAGCATTTGTTTAATTTTATCGCGTCTCTAGCATTCGTTTAATTTTATCACGTCCCTAGCATTCGTTTAATTTTATCGCGTCCCTAGCATTTGTTTAATTTTATCACGTCCTTATCATTTGTTTAATTTTATCGCGTCCCTAGCATTTGTTTAATTTTATCACGTCCCTAGCATTTGTTTAATTTTATCACGTCCCTAGTATTTGTTTAATTTTATCACGTCCCTCGTATTTGTTTAATTTTATCGCGTCCCTAGCATTTGTTTCTTTGTTTGCCAACATTTCGAACTGCGCTTGTCTGGACGTCAAAAAAAAAAAATAGAAAATTACAAACCACTCCAGTCGATGCACATTAGTTTCAAATATGACTCGCATTGGCATTCAAGAACAAGAATTAATAAAGATCACTGGTCATGGCTATGCATCTTCCCTGAAATCCTATTTACAATAAATGAAGAGCACCATTCGGAAATCCTGAATAAATTGAGGAATACACCATGTACATCAACGAGTTCCACTTCTTTTACGCACACGTCCAATATAACATCAACTGAACCACCAACCACTAAAACATTCAAATTTGAAAATTGTACATTCAATAATTATTCCTCCTAAAATGATTCATCTTTTAATTTTGTATGTCATCGTCGTTAATTGAAACTTTTCTAACACCTGTGTATATTATTTAGGTTATGTTATAGCTTCTGCTATATGATATTATGGATAGTCACGTATCAGAGATTGTTTAATATTAAGATTTATTGAAAATCATCTGTCAAGTGACGTTGGTTACTGGGATTCGGATAATTGAAGTGGAATGCAACTGTTTTAACAAAAATGAAACGGATCAACAAAGCCTTCTTGACTAGTAATACTGCCATCGTGATCTAGAATCTAGATCGAGAAGGCATTGCTAGTAATCGTCTACAGAGTTCAATGAAGATTCCATAGTTGGCACAACTGATAGCAAGATAACAGCTAATCATAACACACTACTGCCATCTAGTATGCATCTAGCGTAATATTTGTAATGTTGAGATGGTACAATAATACATTTGAAGACAGCTGTATTTTCGTAAATCAATTAATATTTTATTGTATTGAAGTACTTCGTTACTTCTAATCTTTATATACTTTCTTCTAATCGTGTAATAGTCAATTAAATCCCACTCGAGTTTTGATTTTCTCTAGATAAATCAAAACCTCTAGTGAGATTAATGTTGAGAAAAACGTTTTCTTGCATTATATAGGGTGGTTCAAAATTCGCGCGACATAGGACATCTCCGTTATTAGTGTAAGTACAAAAATAGTTTCAAATAAATGTTTTAGATATTGATACGTGTAGTTCATGTACAAAATTTAAAGAAAATCGTAAGAGCCATTTTTCAGAAAATTGCAATAAACATGTTCGCGTTTCAAGTAAAGTACCAGTTTGGTTAGGGAAAACGCATCCAAAACTGAGATGTCACATCTCTGGAACATACGAAACTTAAATTAGAAATGTGGTTTGGGTGGAGCTCCGTAATTAATAAATTGTGTTTTTTGTGTAGACAGGTGAGTAAGTGCTCGTTTCACCAGTGAACCGGCTAGCAACACAAAATTTACACAATTCCTGAGAGGATGAAAATGGTTCTCATCCATGCGGGAGGCCTGAGTCTACGGGAAGCAGCAGAAGAATATCACAGACGGCATCCAGATCAACCTACCCCACATCACGGAAGCATTGGTCGTTTAATGGAACGGTTCAAGACAACAGGCAGTATCCACGACAAAATACGTTCAGAGCGGCCTCGTACAGCAACAAGGGATGCAAGCGCAGCTAGTGTAGTAGCTAAGCTGGTAGTCCATCACGGTCAACCAGGGAAGTGGCGCAAGAATATGGCACCAGTCAAGCGTCCGTGTCCAGGATACTATCCGTCAATCATTTCCATCCCTATCGTATGCACTTTGTGCAGGAACTGCATGGGGATGACACATATGCGGGTGCAGTTCTGTGAGTGGTTTCTTGAACGACGAACGGACCAGCCAAACCTTGAAGCTGATATTTGTTGGAGCGATGAGGCCTGTTTCCATTTGAACGGAACAGTGAATACACATAACGCTGTGTACTGGGCAACCGAGAACCCCCACATAGCTGTAGAGGCTCATAATAAGTTTGACCCAAGATTAAATGTGTGGTGTGGCATACACGGGGATGTTATCATCGGCCCTGTATTTCTGAACAACAAGCTCACTGCTCCATTATACAGATAGCATCTCGAGGCTGCACTGCTGCCCTATTTGGGTGATCTACCCCAAGAAAGAAGACGTAGGTTTTTCTTTCAGCAGCATGGAACAGCACCGCATTTCAGATTGACAGTCCGCGAATTGCTGAATGAAATTATCCCTGGACGTTGAATCAGTGGCAGGGATCCAATGGAACGGCCGCCTAAGTCGCCAGATTTAACACCACTTGACTTTTTTTCTCTGGGGACATCTCAAGTCTGTAGTTTACAGCAACAAGCCCCGAAAACTGGATGAACTGCAGGAAAATATCAGGAGAGAATGTGCACAAATAACACCTGCAGTGTTACGTAATGTGCGGAGCAGTTACCTCAACCGTGTATGGATGTGCCGTCAACAAAATGGCCACCAATTTGAACACTAACTCCATTAGTGTGCATGTGGAACAATTACACAGGTCGTGGAAGTTCAAGTGCTAAAATGTTTTGGTTTGCCATTGTGACTCTCAACTTACTCACTTGTCAACACAAAAAACACAATTTATTAATTACAGAGCGCGATCCAAACGACATTTCTAATTAAAGTTTCGTACGCTCCTAAGTTTTGGATGCGTTTTCCCTAACCAAACTGGTACTTTACTTGAAACGCGAACATGTTTGTTGCAATTTTCTCAAAAATGGGTTTTACGATTTTCTTTAAATTTTGCACACGAACTACACGTACCAATATCTACAACATTTATTTGAAACTATTTTTTGTACTTACACTAATAACGGAGATGTCCTATGTCGCGCGACTTTTGAATCACCCTGTATTATCGGAAATTCACTACAAACCACCAGTATTGCAATGTAATGTGGTATCACATTACATTAAAATATTTTGTAACATTATTTTTTCCACAGTTCCTTAAATATGATGTGAGATATAAAAGAGAACTTAACCTTATTATAGTCCCAATATACTGCTGCAAGCAGCTTTTATATACGTCATTATTGTGGCATCACTTGTGCACACCAGTAATGTGTGGTGTTATCATTTGGTAGAAGAGAAAGTTACAACTCTATGCTTTATAATAACTTTCAGTTGTAATGAGTAATTCATTGTAACTTATCGTAGTATTGTGCCATAGACCCATATCATAACATTCTTACACTGTTTCGTTTAATTCACGAGTACACATTTTAGTTTATCTGTGTTCCTGTCTCCAATTTTCAGCCTTACAATTACGAAGGGGAATGTCTCCCTTTTCTTGTTGGAAATTGAATCATTTTCCGGAGAGCTACAGCAAAGCACACTGTTAAATCAATTAAAAGTTTTAAGGAAATCGGATTCATGGAAGGACGGACTAGAATGCAATTGGCTGAATTATTATCTTTATTATTATTATTATATATATATATATATATATGGATGTAGATGATGATAATGATGATAAATACTCCAATATTATTATATACAAATACTCCCTGTATTTTTAGGATTATTTCGATCTTTACTCACATGGGAGATCAATCTTTGTGAAAGTTGATTACTTTAACACAGTTTAAAATGAAGAAATCTACCAACTTTGTAGTGAATTGAACTATACGAATGAAAATGAAATGCTAACTATATTAAGGTAGGTGTCTCCAAGTACACCACGTCTCCAAAGTCCGCCACTCGTCATTTTCATTAAGATACGATATTTTGTCAAAAGTTGGCAGCAGTGGCTTGATACATGATACGTTAGAACTTTGTTGAATACGCAAGGTGCATTACCAGTATCTCTTGCTATGAGGTAGTCACCACTGTGTTTAGTGTGGTTGCCGAAATAAAATTTGCTCCACAATTATCCGTTTCATCCAATGGAATAAGTAATACGTTTACAGAGTGTCGTAATCCTAAATAAATAAATAAATAAATACACAAATAAATAAATACATAAATAAATACACAAATAAATAAATTCAGAAATAAATAAATAAATAAATACATAAATAGATACACAAATAAATAAATACACAAATAAATACACAAATAAATAAATGCATAAATAAATAAATGCATAAATAAATAAATACATAAATAAATAAATACATAAATAAATACATAAATAAATATATACATAAATACACAAATAAATAAATACACAAATAAATAAATACACAAATATATAAATACACAAATAAATACACAAATAAATAAATGCATAAATAAATACATAAATACATCAATAAATACATCAATAAATAAATGCATAAATACACAAATAAATTAATACACAAATAAATAAATGCATAAATAAATACATAAATAAATAAATACATAAATACACAAATAAATAAATAAATACACAAATAAATAAATAAATGCATAAATAAATAAATACACAAATAAACAAATGCATAAATAAATAAATACATAAATAGATAAATAAATACATAAATAAAAATTACATAAATACATAAATAAATACATAAATACATAAATAAATAATTAAATCAAGCAATAAACATACAGACAAACGAACAAAACGAACAAGCAACAAACGAACAAACAACAAACGAACAATTGAAAGAATTGAATAATTGAATGAAATGAATTGAATAAACTGAATGAAATGACTGAATTGAAGGAATTGAACTGAATGAACTGAATAAATCAATGAATGAATGAATTGAATGAATGCATGAATGAATGAATAAATAAATGAATTAATAAATGAATAAATGAATGAATGAATGTATGAATGCATGAATGCATGAATAAAACAATGAATAAATGAATAAATAAATCAATAGATAAATAAATAAGTAAATAAATGAATGAATAAATAAATAAATAAATAAATGAGTAAATAAATAAATGAATAAATGAATGAATGAATAAATCAATGAATGAATGAATAAATGAATATCTGAGTAAGTAAATGAATGAATGAATGAATGAATAAATCAATTATTAAATAAATAAATAAATACGTGAATAAATAAATAATTAAATGAAAAAATGAATGAATAAATGAATGAATAAATAAATGAATGAATAAATAAATGAATAAATGAATTAATGAATAAATAAATGAATTACTAAGTAAATAAATAAATGAATGAATAAATAAATAAATAAATAAATAATTGAATAAATGAATGAATAAATAAATAATTGAATAAATGAATAAATGAACGAATGAATGAATTGAATGAATGAATAAATGAATAATAAATAAATAAATAAACAAGTAAGTAATTAAATAAGTAAATAAATAAATGTATAATTTTAAAGCCTATTTTGTGTTTTCTTGGCTATATGTACATTTACTATAGTGCTGTCCTAATTTATGACATTAATATTAGATGTTGGAACTGTTCTTAAGTTCGCCACTGCAGCTTCTTCTATGGTCAACTTAGGATCATTCGTTGCTGCTTCTTTGTGATGGTTTTAAATAGTTGTCGGCTTAAATAACTGATTACATTTAACTTTAATATTTAAATGAGTGATATTTCAGATATTTTATAGGTAAGGGATACTAAAATTATTAATCCTGTGGTAATTCATTAATAATAAAACTTTAATTCCTACTACAACCACTTTTTGTTTTCAAATATGTTACATCTACATATACATGTGCATGTAAAAACAGACGCAGAAAGAGTTCGACTTCTACCTCCTTGCCTCTTGTGAGTCATAATTACATATCACTGGAAAACTTCCCATATGCTGATCATCTATCAATATGAGAGAAATTGGAAAAGTAAACAAAACTGACATTAAAATAATAAAAGGAGCAGTAAATCATATCTGGGTTTCAAGAAATGGCAGACTAACGAAATATTTTTTACATTTAGCAACAAAGTCTCGGTTATATTTTAATGTAACAACGACTGACAAAATATTTTTGTACCGTGATGCTTGCCTTTAACAGAATTAAATCAGTTACTGGAACTAGAATTGCCAATTCCTAGTGACAGAACACTATAAGTAGAAATTTATCGCATCCGTATATTTAATGAATGCTCCTCGAAGACGTTTTTACTGCCGATCTCTGTCTTCTTTACACATAAGCGAGAACGACCTCCGAGATGGATTTTTTTGATGTAGATGTCGATCGAAGTATTGGGTGTTACGATGGCCATATATTTCCCGTTGATGACGTATATACTGACTGGGCTGGCAGTTTATCGGGCCTCGTGGCTTGTAAGCATTATTCACCACTGCTACGAGGCTGTTGCATGGCTGACGATCATTTGCGAGATACATTGCTCTTGAGACTAATGCTGGCATAGCTTAGCCAAGAATCATCTTCTTGATGTATTCCATTCTACATTCATAGCAATTAATTCACAATTAAAGCTCGTCCAAAATATAGACCAATCCTTTCATGCATATCAACTTCCAAGCGGCTGTAATGATCACTAGTATACAGCGGTGTGCTCGATCTCAGTAAAGTCTACTGCAGGTGTATGTATGTATTTATTTATTCACACTGCAATGGGTATATACCCGGTGGCAGTGGTAACTAATTACACTCAATAATGACAATAATAAACTTATTAATTAAAAATACAATTAATAATAATACTAATAATTAATACTAATACTAATACTAATAATAATAATAATAATAATAATAATAATAACAACAACAACAACAACAGGGCATATACTAAATTAAATGAAACGATCACTTAAAACAACATTTGAAATATTCTAATTTATATCTTAAAACTAAGATCGAACTAAAGCTCACGAGTATATGTTCATATCTGCACAAGTACCTTTCAACATTACACTCATTTCGCTGTCAACTCACTCACTGCACTGGAACTACGACACATTTCACTGATTCTATCCTCATTTCACTAACACTTCAAAAACATTTCACTGTTCAAATTCTTTGCACTGCCACTATAAACTATAAAGCTTCACTGACAGGAACACGTTTCACTTACACAGCACACTTCACTGACACGACATACTTTTTCACTGATACAACACACTTCACTGACACAACATAAATCTTCACTGATATAACACTTCAATAACAACATATCATTTACACCCTTTAAATACTGTGTATAATTATCGTCTATTAGTAAGGTCCTTAAGCCTATTTTAAATGCATTTTTGGTTGTTGGTAAAGCCTTTAGTAAGTCTGCAGGTAAAGCATTCCAGTCTCTGATAGTACGATTGAGAAAAGAAAACTTTCCAGTGTCCGTCCTCTGCCTTCTTTCCCTCAATTTATAAGAGTGGTCGTTCCTTGAAGAGTAATTTGGCGGCTGCAACCTATTTTTTATTTCTCTCCAGGCAGGCTCACCTCTGTATGTTTTGAACAGTACGCATAATCGAATACGCGTTCTCCTGTCCGTGAGTGTGTCCCATTTTAATGGTGAATTTTTCCGACAGCACTTAAGAGCCCGTTTTTTAATCTTTTCCAGTGTCTTAATATGTTGTAATCTGTATGGATCCCAACATGCAGCGCCATATTCCATTACTGGACGTACTAGTGATTTATATGCAGCTAGCTCCTCTGACATGGGTCAGCATGCAGCGAGTATACAGAGTGTCCACATGAAACCTTTACACCTTCAGATGTCAATAACAAATAATCGAGACACAAGACATTTATTTCTTACAAGGGAAGGGTTTCGGCTCGAACAGGAATTTCGTATCGAAAATTTGTATACAGGCCCATCTTTACATCTCTGTAAAGGTCCCAAAAGCATTCGTTTGTGTAATGTGTGGTTTGTCTGTTAGAGCACTGTACAAGTTGAGGGGTGAGGAGAGCACTGCACAAGTTAAGGGGATGGGACAACTTACCCGTAAGCCTAGTCTAGCCTAGAAGCTAGTGCGAGTGGTAAAATGTCTAGAGCCCATTTAAGAACATTTTTCTCCAACGTTCTGTCTGAAAATATTGCAACTAATCAAAAATGTACACTGTTGTGTGAGTCATTGAATGCGCACAAGGACGCAGCCTTAATAAATGAATCATTCCAAGGCTAGGACATTGAATTTATGATCATTCCACCTAAAAAAACTAAATATTTCCAGCCTCTGAATATCTATTTCCTTAGACAATACAAAATATATGCTCGGAGGATAACAGATTGCATAAGGACTCTTGCTGAGAATCCAGAACTTAACTTGGGAAATCGAGTGTTTATAATGAAAATGCACTCTGTTATTCATAACCAGTTGTCTGCTCTAGTGTACCGCCCTATGCTTCAGTATTCCTGGCAGTCAGCTGGTTACGTGAATCCTGAACAAGTCTCGGACTTCAAAAATGTAATTCAGGTGGCATTTGATTTTTCAGCACTGGAGTGTGGTTCAGAAGATTGTTCAGGTGTTGCTTCTGTGTGTTGTGCTTATTGCTCTGCTCCATGCTGTTTCATGCATTTTATAGAGAATCCTCATGTACATTTTTAAACAAGTGTATTGACCAATGCCAACCAAACGGAGAATTACACAAATGAATGCTTCTACGGTCTTCATCATCTTTGTGAGGTAAGCCTATGTACAAATTTTTAACCAAAAATTCCTGTTCGAGCCGAAACCCTTCCCTTGTTAGTGGAAAAATTTGGACTGATGCTTATTATAATGCAAATTGCGGCTTAAAATTAATAAAAAGTGGTTCGATTTAAATTCACTTGCATAAAGATAAAATAATAGTTATCCCATTTTCTTTAAATAATAAAGGTAATAAACCAATCCATGTATTGTGGGTCCCTATCACCACGGCATGGCGCGTCCTCAGGTTGCGGATAGAGGAGACGGCCTCCAGATATGGAGGGTAGCTGTGAATATATTGAATAAGCAGTCGCGGACAGCCGATGAGGGGTGGTCCTCGAGCTCGGGGGTTGGGCGAAGGGCTAACAACCCATCACCGTAAAAAACAGCTTGTTACGAAACCTTCAAATAAGCCTCGGAATGAGACTGATTCTCTGGCACGACCACAGCAAAGGAATAAGGTTTTGAGATTTGGTTTGAAATGGGCAGGACATGTAGCACGAATGGGCGAATCCAGAAATCCACATATAGAGTGTTAGTTGGGAGGCCGGAGGGAAAAAAACCTTTGGGGAGGCCGAGACGCAGATGGGAATATAATATTAAAATGGATTTGAGGGAGGTGGGATATGATGATAGAGAATGGATTGACCTTGCTCAGGATAGGGATCAATGGCGGGCTTATGTGAGGGCGGCAATGAACCTTCGGGTTCCTTAAAAGCCAGTAAGTAATAACCAATTTCATCTATACTAAAAATTAAAATGCATTATTTTGACTGATATAAATTGCAATTGTTCAGTTATTAATCAAGTTAATGGAGTTATACTTAGGTATAATTATTGATAATTTAAAATACACAAATCATATTCATTATATTTGCAATAAATTACGTGAAACATTATATTACTTTGTTGTTCTAAGAAATATTTTATCAATTAACTGTTTACGTGAAATTTATGTAGCATTATTTCAATCTATATTTATGTAAGGTATCATAGGTTGGGGTAGAACTTATAAATCCAACTTTCATTTGTCAATTTTACTACAGAAAAAGGATTAAAAATTTCTTTAAAAACAGAAAGATTGCTCAACTTAATTGTTGTTTAAACATTTCAAAGTTTTCAAAATTAAACAAATTTATTATTTTATTTTCTCAAATATTTTCACAGAAATCTTAATAACTTTGAAAGGAATATACATAAATATAGAACTAAAGATATGAATTCTCTGCGTTCATCTCAATCTAAATTTAAACCAATGCAGCTTTTTATCATAGCATGAGTTGAGGTCCCAGATTATTAAACACATTTTATTCTAATATTATTTTAACCACGAATCCTCTCCAAATTAAAAAAAAAAAAAAAAAAAAAATGTATTGGATTTATACTTTGGATTTAAAGATATTGAACATATTTTAGCCTGTAATTTATTCACTCTCAATTTTAATTTTATTTTTGTCTGTATTGGAATCCCCCTCCTGAGCACGAGTCTTACTCATTCAGGGGTGGGCTAGTTTATATTATATTATAATTATATTATATTAACTTGTATTCATTTGAAATTTACTAGCAAGAAAATAAATAAATAAATAAATAAATGTAAATAAATAATTAAATTTCCGTGGCGCTACAGCCCGTGAAGGGCCTAGACTGACCAGCCGGCTGCTGGCCTCACGCCCACATGCCGAAGCAGAGGTGGACGATCATCCAACCAGAATGGAGGTATAGTGTGGTTAGCACGATGATCCCCCCAGCCGTTACAGCTGGTTTTCGCAACCGGATTTCGCTACCTATCGTAGCTCCCCAAGCACATCACGATGCTGGGTGGGCACCGGTCCCATACACGGCCGAAATTTCATGAGAAAATTTCTTCTTCCATGAGGACTCAAACCAGCGCTCATTCCGTAACGCGAGTCCTAGGCAGATACCTTAGACCACGGCGCCAAGGCACGGGACAAATAAATAAATAAATAAATACTTAATGGCTTTTAAGGAACCCGGGGGTTCATTGCCGCCCTCACATAAGCCCGCCATAGGTCCCTATCCTGAGCAAGATTAATCCATTCTCTGTCATCATATCCCACCTCCCTAAAATCCATTTTAATATTATCTTTCCATCTAGTCTCGGCCTCCCTAAAGGTCTTTTCACCCCCGGGCTCCCAACTAACACTCTATATACATTTCTGGATTCCTCCATACCTGCTTCATACCCTGCCCATCTCAAACGTCTGGATTTAATGTTCCTAATTATGTCAGGTGAAGAATACAATGCGTGCAGTTCTGTGTTGTGTAACTTTCTCCATTCTCCTGTAACTTCATCCCTCTTAGCCCCAAATATTTTCCTAAGCACCTTATTCTCAAACGCCGTTAACCTATTTGTTCCTCTCTCAAAGTGAGAGTCAAAGTTTCACAACCATAAAGAACAACCGGTAATATAACTGTTTTATAAATTCTAACTTTCAGATTTTTGGACAGCAGACTGGATGATAAAAGCTTCTCAACCGAATAATAATAGGCATTTCCCATATGCATTCTGTGTTTAATTTCCTCCCGAGTATCATTTATATTTGAATAAGTAAATAAATAAATAAATAAATACTTGCTACTTACTTACTGGCTTTTAAGGAACCCGGAGGTTCATTGCCGCCCACACATAAGCCCGCCATTGGTCCCTATCCTGAGTAAGATTAATCCATTCTCTATCATCATATCTCACATCCCTCAAATCCATTTTAATATTATATTCCCATCTATGTCTCGGCCTCCCTAAAGGTCTTTTTCTCTCCGGCCTCCCAACTAACACTCTATATGCATTTCTGGATTCGCCCATACGTGCTACATGCCCTGCCCATCTCAAACGTCTGGAATTAATGTTCCTAATTATGTCACGTGAAAAATGCAATGCGTGCAGTTCTGTGTTTTGTAACTTTGTCCATTCTCCTGTAACTTCATCCCTCTTAGCGCCAAATATTTTCCTAAGCACCTTATTCTCAAAGACCCTTAACCTATGTTCCTCTCTCAAAGTGAGAGTCAAAGTTTCACAACCATTAAGAACAACCGGTAATATAACTGTTTTATAAATTGTAACTTTCAGATTTTTTGACAGCAGACTGGATGATAAAAGCTTCTCAACCGAATAATAGCAGGAATTTCCCGTATTTATTCTCTGTTTAATATCCTCCCGAGTATAATTTATATTTAAATAAATAAATAAATAAATAAATAAATAAATAAATAAATAAATAAATAAAAGGATACCGCCTACAAAAAAAAAAAGAATGCGATAGTAGGAATATGTGATCACGGACCACTTAATGCAGTACTTGATAATGCAAGGATATGACGTATTACGCAGAGCGGCATGGAGGTTTTCGTGTCCATGGCGACCTGTGGAGCGAGCCCTGATCGAACATGCCGCCCACGTTGGGCTCGAAAGCCAGCCAGTCCGACCGAATGCGGGAAGGACATTGATTCAGGATCCTCTCACTCGCCACAGTAGCTGTAGCTCGTCGCATGTCGTTCCTCGTCTCCCGCACTTCCTGTCGTCTTGAATGCGTGCCGCTCCACACAATCGAGATATGATTACGACCGATTCAAGCTCAGGAAGTGGCGGTTTCTTGCTGCAAACCTTAATTCTCGTGATTGTCAAGTTTGTTTCAATTCCATCACGTGCCGGCTAATACACGTCGTTGGCACATTAGTACTTTCACTTCAACTTTTTCTCTCATTTTTACCAACTCGAGAGACCCAAAATTGTTCATTGTACTACAGAGTGATTTATATAGAACTGACACATTTCTTTCTTTAATTATTCCGTTGAAAATTCATTCAATGACTCAATTTTTAACACCAAATTAAGAAGAATGTTCTGGAGTTTCGATTCCTTGTCACGAGATGCGCAGATGTTTATGTTTTATTCCTATTGTTGACAGCACTGACCCAATTTTAGCACCAAATTAAGCAGAATGTTCTGGAGTTTCGTTTCCTTGTCACTAGATGCGCAGATATTTATGTTTTATTCCTATTGTTGGCAGCACTGACCCAATTTTAGCACCAAATTAAGCAGAATGTTCTGGAGTTTCGATTCCTTGTCACTAGATGCGCAGATGTTTATGTTTTATTCCTATTGTTGGCAGCACTAGATGCGCAGATGTTTATGTTTTATTCCTATTGTTGGCAGCACTGACCCAATTTTAGCACCAAATTAAGCAGAATGTTCTGGAGTTTCGATTCCTTGTCACTAGATGCGCAGATGTTTATGTTTTATTCCTATTGTTGGCAGCACTGACCCAATTTTAGCACCAAATTAAGCAGAATGTTCTGGAGTTTCGATTCCTTGTCACTAGATGCGCAGATGTTTATGTTTTATTCCTATTGTTGGCAGCACTAGATGCGCAGATGTTTATGTTTTATTCCTATTGTTGGCAGCACTAGATGCGCAGATGTTTATGTTTTATTCCTATTGTTGGCAGCACTGACCCAATTTTAGCACCAAATTAAGCAGAATGTTCTGGAGTTTCGATTCCTTGTCACTAGATGCGCAGATGTTTATGTTTTATTCCTATTGTTGGCAGCACTGACCCAATTTTAGCACCAAATTAAGCAGAATGTTCTGGAGTTTCGATTCCTTGTCACTAGATGCGCAGATGTTTATGTTTTATTCCTATTGTTGGCAGCACTGACCCAATTTTAGCACCAAATTAAGCAGAATGTTCTGGAGTTTCGTTTCCTTGTCACTAGATGCGCAGATATTTATGTTTTATTCCTATTGTTGGCAGCACTGACCCAATTTTAGCACCAAATTAAGCAGAATGTTCTGGAGTTTCGATTCCTTGTCACTAGATGCGCAGATGTTTATGTTTTATTCCTATTGTTGGCAGCACTAGATGCGCAGATGTTTATGTTTTATTCCTATTGTTGGCAGCACTGACCCAATTTTAGCACCAAATTAAGCAGAATGTTCTGGAGTTTCGATTCCTTGTCACTAGATGCGCAGATGTTTATGTTTTATTCCTATTGTTGGCAGCACTGACCCAATTTTAGCACCAAATTAAGCAGAATGTTCTGGAGTTTCGATTCCTTGTCACTAGATGCGCAGATGTTTATGTTTTATTCCTATTGTTGGCAGCACTGACCCAATTTTAGCACCAAATTAAGCAGAATGTTCTGGAGTTTTGATTCCTTGTCACTAGATGCGCAGATATTTATGTTTTATTCCTATTGTTGGCAGCACTGACCCAATTTTAGCACCAAATTAAGCAGAATGTTCTGGAGTTTCGATTCCTTGTCACTAGATGCGCAGATGTTTATGTTTTATTCCTATTGTTGGCAGCACTAGATGCGCAGATGTTTATGTTTTATTCCTATTGTTGGCAGCACTGACCCAATTTTAGCACCAAATTAAGCAGAATGTTCTGGAGTTTCGATTCCTTGTCACTAGATGCGCAGATGTTTATGTTTTATTCCTATTGTTGGCAGCACTAGATGCGCAGATGTTTATGTTTTATTCCTATTGTTGGCAGCACTGACCCAATTTTAGCACCAAATTAAGCAGAATGTTCTGGAGTTTCGATTCCTTGTCACTAGATGCGCAGATGTTTATGTTTTATTCCTATTGTTGGCAGCACTAGATGCGCAGATATTTATGTTTTATTCCTATTGTTGGCAGCACTGACCCAATTTTAGCACCAAATTAAGCAGAATGTTCTGGAGTTTCGATTCCTTGTCACTAGATGCGCAGATGTTTATGTTTTATTCCTATTGTTGGCAGCACTGACCCAATTTTAGCACCAAATTAAGCAGAATGTTCTGGAGTTTCGATTCCTTGTCACGAGATGTGCAGATGTTTATGTTTTATTCCTATTGTTGGCAGCACTAGATGCGCAGATGTTTATGTTTTATTCCTATTGTTGGCAGCTGTTTTCGACATTTTGTGTCAACGTGAAAATGCAGTACACATTAAATCAACGACTCTTCCTTGTGAAGCAATACTGGATTACGAATTCAATTACAGCTACTCAAAGGGCATACCAGAGAGAATTTGGTGTTCGCAATCCTCCCAAAAGAAACACAATACTGGGACTGGTAAACAAATTGGAAACAACTGGATCTCTGGTGAGTGAAAAGGGCAAGCATCGTTCATCTAGGCTTCCCACGGTTGTTGTTGACGTAAGAGCACGACTGGAGCAGTCACCCAAAAAATCATTAAGACGTTTGTCTTTGAGTTTCTTGAGCAACTGGAAGATGTAGAGCTGAGTCAAGGATATTTTCAGCAAGATGGCGCTACATGCCATACATCAAAAGAATCCATGGAACTAATTGCAAATTTCTTTGACGACCGAATAATTTCCAGGAACCTGTGGCCACCGAGATCTCCGGATTTGACAACGCCGGACTTCTTTCTATGGGGTTACTTAAAGGACAGGGTTTACGCCACACGTCCCTAGACATTGGACGATCTGAAGCACAACATCACACAGGAGATTCAAGCTCCAACGAGTGGCCAGTGACATGGAACGACGTGTTGAGTTGTGCCTTATGCAGGATGGAGGACATTTTCAACATTTGCTATAGAGGTAAATAATCTCCCAAAATTCCTCTACATATTAGGTAAATAAGTTGTCGCTAGCACAATTCGTTTTGAAACAATTAATGAAAGAAATGTGTCAGTTCTATATAAATCACTCTGTAGTTCCATCGCATTTCACATTTCAGTTACGACGCTCATAGCGGGTGTCCAAGATAGAAGTATCCAAAACACTCACATATACGTATATCCTAACATCTAGCCTATAAATTAAGAAGACAATTATGGTTATTGGCATTAAACGACAAAGTTGCTTTTTTTTAATTGGTTATTTTACGACGCTTTATGAACTGCTATTGTTATGTAGCGTCTGAATAAGATAAAGGTGATAATGCCAGCGAAATGAGTCCAGTATACAGAGCCGAAAGTTACCCAGCATTTACTCTTAATGGATTTAGGAAAAACCTCGCAAAACCTCAGCAAAGTAACTTGTCTTAACTAGGATTTGAATCCGGCCCCACTGGCATGCTAACCGTTACTCCACAGCGGTGGACAAAGTTGCTTGTTAAAAACATTTTTGTATGTATTTGGCACATTTTCGGAGTAATCTACGACATTATATTTCTTTGGCATTTTTTTATAATTCTGAATGTTTTTGAGAGAATAAGTCGAGAGGAGAAATACGTTTCCCACCTTCTCTTCGTTCCATATGCAAAACTTGTTACATCACTTTCATGTATTTATGTAGTTGCATCAGTATCGGAATCCATATTTCTAATCAAACAGAATTTCTGCCCACATTAAATGAAGAAAACAGTAACTGCAAAATAAACTATTTTTCGTGTTTTATTAACAGGAATTTGTCCTATCTGAATAAAAACCAAACTAAAGAAATAGCTAAATTTTTCTCTTAAACTACAGTTGGCAGGCAATTTGAGCGCACTGAAACTGAAAATGCTTGTTTGTTCAGTTCTCTTTGAATACAACATCGTTCAGTGTTACTCAAGCTCAATGTGGGGGACGGACTTTTTACCTGTTACGGATTTGTATATTATGTTTGATTTATTTATAAGTTAACAGTAAAATTCTGAGAAACCAAACTAGATGAAAATTTGTCAGGTTTGAAGGAAAATCACAAGATACCACAATTTTCCATGGATGTTAAAATTACTCGTAAAATCATGTTGCTATAATCATGTTGCTATAATCATGTTGCTATAATCATGTTGCTATAATCATGTTGCTATAATCATGTTGCTATAATCATGTTGCTATAATCATGTTGCTATAATCATGTTGCTATAATCATGTTGCTATAATCATGTTGCTATAATCAGCGATGTACACGAAAACCATAAATATAGACAATTTTAATTCTAATTTCTAAGTGACTTTCAATACGAAACTCCATTTCTTTTATTCTGTTTGTAAAATATTAAATACGCATATTTCGCCGGCTATGAGAATGAGATCGTTTTCAACACTCATCTCTCACATAATTATTTATTACAATTTGCTGTAAAATTATGCATTAATTAAACCTTACAATGTTTCAGGTCTTCCAGCTCATTCGCATCTTCATGATGGTAATAAATATTACTGTAGCATATTCACACAGGCACCTAAGTTTCCTGTTACATTTAAATATGTTATAGACTTACAAGCAAACATACTTTCGATATTTCCCAGCACGATATGGTACACCAGTCCTGAACGACACCTCAGTCATGAATTAACGTACGGAGAAGGAAAGAGTGATGGCGAAGTAGGCTTAAAGAAAGAGAAAGTGATTGTTCTGACAAACTTAGCCTGTGCTTACATCTATCAAAAGCGTTCAAATTTACTTTACTTATCGCTTACAACCATACACGTCAGTTTATGTATACAGGTTGAAGTTGAATGCAATTTATTATAGTAAATGCGAATACATTCGTCTTTGATTAATGATTGCTCCTTTCACTCCGATCACTAAAAACAGTTCAGAATCGATTTAATATGTATTCGTGTATTCGAAACTTTTTCATAAGATGAATTAATTTTTATATGTAAACTCCTTGACAACCGCTTAAAATGTTACAATCTATTTAAAAGGAGTGTCTTCAAATTGCTTAATTTATGATTTTAGTAATAACATTATTGCAGCACTACATAGTTCTTGCTCCGATGACCTTAAACGCAGCAAAACAATGGGTAATGCCATTAACTGCCGGTGTAATTCTTAGTCTTGCTCATTGTACCCGAAACGAGGATCTCTAAATCTTGGCCGTACGGCAATATTAAATTTATTTCTTCTGACAAAGAAAGAAAGAAAGAAAGAAGGAAAGAAGGAAAGAAAAAAGAAAGAAAGAACGAAAGAAGGAAAGAAGAAAGAAAGAAAGAAAGAAGGAAAGAATGAAGGAAAGAAGGAAAGAAAGAAGGAAAGAAAGAAAGAAGGAAAGAAAGAAAGAAGGAAAGAAGGAAAGAAAGAAGGAAAGAAGGAAAGGAAAGAAAGAAGGAAAGAAGGAAAGAAAGAAAGAAAGAAAGAAGGAAAGAAAGAAAGAAGGAAAGAAAGAAAGAAGGAAAGAAAGAAAGAAGGAAAGAAGTAAAGAAAGGAGGAAAGAATGAAGGAAAGAAGTAAAGAAAGAAGGAAAGAATGAAGGAAAGAAGTAAAGAAAGAAGGAAAGAATGAAGGAAAGAAGGAAAGAAAGAAGGAAAGAAGGAAAGGAAAGAAAGAAGGAAAGAAAGAAGGAAAGAAGGAAAGAAAGAAGGAAAGAATGAAGGAAAGAAGGAAAGAAGGAAAGAAAGAAGGAAAGGAAAGAAAGAAGGAAAGAAAGAAAGAAGGAAAGAAAGAAAGAAGGAAAGAAGTAAAGAAAGAAGGAAAGAAAGAAAGAAGGAAAGAATTAAAGAAAGAAGGAAAGAAAGAAGGAAGGAAAGAAAGGAAGAAGGAAAGAAGGAAAGGAAAGAAAGAAGGAAAGAAGCAAAGAAAGAAGGAAAGAATGAAGGAAAGAAGTAAAGAAAGAAGGAAAGAATGAAGGAAAGAAGGAAAGAATAAAGGAAAGGAGGAAAGAAGTAAAGAAAGAAGGAAAGAATGAAGGAAAGAAGTAAAGAAAGAAGGAAAGAATGAAGGAAAGAAGTAAAGAAAGAAGGAAAGAATGAAGGAAAGAAGTAAAGAAAGAAGGAGAGAATGAAGGAAAGAAGGAAAGAATGAAGGAAAGAAGGAAAGAATAAAGGAAAGAAGGAAAGAATGAAGGAAAGAAGTAAAGAAAGAAGGAAAGAATGAAGGAAAGAAGGAAAGAATGAAGGAAAGAAGGAAAGAATGAAGGAAAGAAGTAAAGAAAGAAGGAAAGAATGAAGGAAAGAAGGAAAGAATGAAGGAAAGAAGTAAAGAAAGAAGGAAAGAATGAAGGAAAGAAGGAAAGGAAAGAAAGAAGGTAAGAAGGAAAGAAGGAAAGAAAGAAAGAAGGAAAGAATGAAGGAAAGAAGTAAAGAAAGAAGGAAAGAAAGAAGGAAAGAATGAAGGAAAGAAGGAAAGAACGAAGGAAAGAAGGAAAGAATGAAGGAAAGAAGTAAAGAAAGAAGGAAAGAAAGAAGGAAAGAAAGAAAGAAGGAAAGAATGAAGGAAAGAAAGAAGGAAAGAAAGAAAGAAGGAAAGAATGAAGGAAAGAATGAAAGAATGAAGGAAAGAAGGAAAGAAAGAAGGAAAGAATGAAGGAAAGAAGGAAAGAATGAAGGAAATAAGGAAAGAAAGAAAGAGAGAAAGAAAGGAATAAAGAAGGAAAGAAAGAAGGAAAGAAAGAAAGAAGGAAAGAAAAAAGAAGGAAAGAAGGAAAGATAGAAGGAAAGGAGGAAGGAAGGAAAAAAGAAAGAAGGAAAGAAGTAAAGAAAGAAGGAAAGAAAGAAAGAAGGAAAGAAGTAAAGAAAGAAGGAAAGAAAGAATGAAGGAAAAAGGAAGGAAAAATGAAAGAGAGAAGGAAAGAAAGAAAGAAAGAAAGAAAGAAGAAAGAAAGAAAGAAGAAAGAAAGAAGAAAGAAAGAAAGAAAGGGAGGAAGGAAGAAAGGAAGGAAGGAAGGAAGTAAAAACTGACAATAATTAATTCACCATACAGTTCAATTTATTTAAATAGAGGCCCTTTATGCACTGCAAGTAATGGTGAACGAGAGAAAAGTTAGGAGTGTAAGAAGATATCACATTAGAGACTACATTAAGAGACCTGCATCGTAGGCAGAGATTAAGTGCATTGCAGAAAATAGGAACGATTGGAGGATAGGCCTACTGAGTTTCCACTGAAAGACCTGTCCTCGGGCAGACCACTATGAATGAAAGAGGCTCTTTATTGAAATGCTCTCAGTAGTTTAGGAGAAATCTTTTTGGGCACCTAGGCCGTATACAGGGTGAAAAGTAATTAAACCGACAATCTCCAAGAGGTTGTAAGGGACACCAAAACAAACGGTTTTCTCTAATGCCATGTTTTCCTCAGAGGCTTTATTAAACCGCCAGAAGGCGTATGGGGTCTTCAGTTCATGACGACTCTACAAATTCATATTTTGACCTAGTGCAGTGCTTTATTAAATCGGTCTGATGGCTCGGATATTTCCTGCAGCAGGGAGATAAACGATAATCCTGAAGTCTTTCACCGCCTTACATAATCTATGCCGTCCACACCTGTGCAGTAACGGTTAGCGCAGCTGGTCACGGAACCAGGTGACCCGGGTTCGATTCCCGGTCGAGGCAAGTTACTTGGTTGAGTTTTTTTCTGGGGTTTTCCCTCAACCCAATATGAGCAAATGCTGGGTAGCTTTCGGCCCTGGACAATGGATTCATTTCGCTGGCAATATCACCTTCATCTCACTCAGACGCTATATAAATATAGTATTGCCAAATCGTTGTAAAATAAACCAAATGAAGGAATCTTAATAAGCATGATGATGGAGATATTCCGATTGTCAATATAATGTAATATAATCTTATTTTTATTTAGACTTCAGTCTAAATGATATATCATAATTTAAAATCAATAACACTTACAAAAGCAAATGATCATTGCATATTATAACATTGAAATGCAAACGTTTTCGCCCTTCGGCATCACCAGGTATTTGACTCACAATATCTTATACACTTTTTACTATATATACGTACCAGATAATTTATACAATTGTGAGTACTTACTTATTGCCTTTTAAGGAACCCGGAGGTTCATTGCCGCCCTCACATAAGCCCGCCATTGATCCCTATCCTGAGCAAGATTAATCCAGTCTCTACCATCATATCCCACCTCCCTCAAATACATTTTAATATTATCTTCCCATCTACGTCTCGGCCTCCCTAAAGGTCTTTTTCCCGCCGGCCTTCCAACTAACACTCTATATGCATTTCTGGATTCGCCCATACGTGCTACATGCCCTCCCAATCTCCAACGTCTGGATTTAATGTTCCTAATTATGTCAGGTGAAGAATACAATGCGTGCAGTTCTGTATTGTGTAACTTTCTCCATTCTCCTGTAACTTCATCCCTCTTAGCCCCAAATATTTTCCTAAGAACCTTATTCTCAAAAACCCTCAATCTCTGTTCCTCTCTCAAAGTGAGAGTCCAAGTTTCACAACCATACAGAACAACCGGTAATATAACTGTTTTATAAATTCTAACTTTCTATCTTTTTGACAGCAGACTGGATGATAAGAGGTTCTCAACCGAATAATAACACGCATTTCCCATATTTATTCTGCGTTTAATTTCCTCCCGACTGTCATTTATATTTGTTACTGTTGCTCCAAGATATTTGAATTTTTCCACCTCTTCGAAGGATAAAACTCCAATTTTTATATTTACATTTCGTACAATATTCTGGTCACGAGACATAATCATATACTTAGTCATTTCGGGATTTACTTCCAAACCTATCCCTTTACTTGCTCCAAGTAGAACTTCCGTATTTTCCCTAATCGTTTGTGGGTTTTCTCCTAACATATTCACGTCATCCGCATAGACAAGAAGCTGATGTAACCCGTTCAATTCCAAACCCTGCCTGTTATCCTGAACTTTCCTAATGGATTTTCTAGAGCGAAGTTAAAAAGTAATGGTGACAATGCATCTCCTGCTTTAGCCCGCAGTGAATTGGAAAAAGTATCAGATAGAAACTTGCCTATACGGACTCTGCTGTAAGTTTCACTAAGACACATTTTAATTAATCGAACTAGTTTCTTGGGAATACCAAATTCAATAAGAATATCATATAAAACTTCTCTCTTAACTGAGGCATACGCCTTTTTCAAATCCATGAATAACTGATGTGCTGTACCCTTATACTCCCATTTTTTCTCCAATATCTGTCGAATACAAAAATCTGATCAATAATCGATCTATTACGCCTAAAACCACACTGATGATCCCCAATAATTTCATCTACATATGGAGTTAATCTTCTCAAAAGGATATTCGACAAAATTTTATACGATGTCAACAAAAGTGATATTCCTCGAAAGTTACTACAGTTAGTCTTGTCCCCCTTCTTAAAAAACAGGTACGATTATGGACTCCTTCCATTGTTCTGGTACAATTTCCTTCTTCCAAATTGCAAGTACAAGTTTATAAATTTCGCTAGATAATGCGCTTCCACCCTCTTGTATTAATTCTGCTGGAATTTGATCAATATACAATTGTGAGTTTTCAAAATAAATAACTGATAATTTTTCATTGGGATAAATATTTCATTTGAATACATTAATAAGAGTTGCTCATCATAATTATATTACAGAATGGATTCCACTATTGAATGGATTGCCAAATCAGTGAGATCAATGATCACAGTTTTACAATTAAGAAATATAAGATCAATACTAGATTTTAGTTACAATTTTATCACATATAATTTTAATATCTCTATCCATTTAAATTTTCAGATTGGTACTTTCCATAGAGTTATCCATGTAAATAGTTGTTTATTAATACACACAAGATTGTAAAAATAAATTATCTGGTAAATATTTCACAGCAAAGATATAGTAAAAATTATATAAGATATTGTGAGTCAAATGCCTGATGATGCCCAAGGGCGAAAACGTTTGCGTTTGAATTTTATAATATGCAATGATCATTTACATTTGTAAGTGTTATTGATTTTAAACTGTGATATGTCATTTAGACTGAACTCTAAATAAAAATAAGATTATATAACAAATGAAGGAAAACAAAGATGATTTTTTTCATAATCTTGGTTTTCTTCAATGACATTTTCATGTTATATTGTCGTAATCTATACAGAAATGCGATGTCTAACTGATATCATTCCTCACTAATGAAGTGCCTTTTCTCCCTCCTTTAATGGATTATCTTTCCCAATCCTCTATGTCAGAGGTTTTTTGTACGTTAACTATTTGTTTCAGGCTCGGTACGTGAGTGATGTTGACGGGTTGCTTTGCACTGGGAAGCCCATACGGAGTAATTAAAAAAGTATATCAGGTTGATAAATCGCTGGTCGGTGGAAGTCACAGCGGTATTTGGTTTAAAAGTTTATGCTAGCCAGGGCGCAATGAGGGCGTCGATTTTTATTTACGACCAGATTTTATTGCCCTGCCACGGTCATGAAGTGAAATGCAGCGATGTGCAATCTGTTTGTTTAGAAAATCAAACCTAGATTCATACGATATTAAATCTGTTTGTTTCACCTCTATTATGTGAATTCTCTGTTCTCTTCCTTACATACTTATGGAGGGTCACTCAATGGGTTCTCGATCTTCAACCTAGGACACTTTTAACTCTTCTGTGGTCGCGCCATAATTTATAACACCAGTATTCGAGCGGATTACATTTGTAATCTATATATATTTTTGTAATAATCAATTCTTTTACAAGTATGAATACGTAATTTTACACCGTATATAATAGGGGCGTTCCGCGCCGTAGCATCGTGGTCTAAGGCATTCCGCCTAGGACTCGCGTTACGGAATGCGCGCTAATTCGAGTCCTCAAGGAGAAAAAATTTTTCTCATGAAGTTTCGGCCAATGTATGGGACCGGTGCTCACCCAGCATCGTCATGCACTTGGGGAGCTACGGTAGGTAGCGAAAATCCGGTTTCGCAAACCAGCTATAACGGCTGGGGATCATTATGCTAACCACACGGTACCTCCATTCTGGTTGGATGATCGTCCAGCTCTGCTTCGGCATGTGGACGTGAGGTCAGCAGCCGGCTGGTCGGTATTGGATTTGCAAAGGGCTGTAGCGCCATGGATTTACTTTTTATATAATATAGGTCATTCGTTATATCGTGAATCCAAATGCATGTATGCATCCTATACTGAAACACGAATTACAGCATTTTTGGTTACATAAAAAAATAGATTGCAGCCGCCAAATTACTCTTCAAGGAACGATCACTTATATAAATTGAGGGAAAGAAGGCAGAGGACGGACACTGGAAAGTTTTCTTTTCTCAATCGTACTATCAGGGACTGGAATGCTTTACCTGCAGACTTACTAAAGGCTTTACCAACAACCAAAAATGTATCTAAAAATAGGCTTAAGGACTTTACTAATAGACAGTAGTATATTATACAAACTATTTAAAGGATGTAATTTGATATTTTGTTATTTGAAATGTTGTATCAGTGAAGAAGTGTGTAGTGTCAGTGAAGTCTGTTGTGTAAGTGAAGTGTGTTGTGTCAGTGAAGTTCTATAGTTCATAGTGGCTGTGCAAAGTATTTGAACAGTGAAATGGTTTTGAACTGTTAGTGAAATCAGGATAGAATCAGTGCAGTGAGTGAGTTGACAGTGAAATAAGTGTAGTGCCGAAAGGTACTTGTGCAGGTATGAACCTATCATGCTGGTGTGTCTTAGTTCGAACTTAGGATTTACTTTAAATGCTATTTTAAGTGATCATGCTTCATTTAATTTAGGATGCTCCTTCTTGTTGTTGTTGTTATTATTATTATTATTATTATTATTATTATTATTATTATTATTATTATTATTAGTAGTAGTAGTAGTAGTAGTAGTAGTAGTAGTAGTAGTAGTAGTAGTAATTATTGTTATCAATTATTATTATATTGTTTTTTTTTATTATCAGTATTCTTATTAACTTATTATTTCTTTCTTTCTTTCTTTCCCTGAGTTTAACCTCTTCCTTGTAGGTTCATTTACACGACCCACGCTACCCGGGCCTTACAGGGCCGCGACCTGTCGGGAGAGGAATTAATCTATGGATCGCATACATACTTTTTTGACCACACAAGGACATGGAGGGCCTCCCCGGATGAGCAATCAGCTCTATGCCAGGGCCACCTCCGATACAACACAAACATTTAAGACATTACACATCATTCACTCACACATATGAAAGGATTAAGGGAAGGATCGCCGTCCATGGCCGGACTTTCAAGAGTCAAGAGGTACAATCCCGTCATTTGCCTGGAAATAACTGAGGAAACCATGAAAAACCTCAGTTAGGATTGCCGGCCCCTGGGATCGAACCCCGGACCTCCCGAATACAAGGCCAGCCCTCTACCCTGCCGCTAGCCCGCTCGGTATTAACTTATTATTAATTATTTTTATTAGTTGTTTATTATTAATTGTCATTATTGAGTGTAACATACCCATTTGCAGTGTGAATAAATACATACAATATACATCCTTATTCCGGAGAGGTCTTCAATTATGCCTATATTAAATTACTAATAAGTCTGTTATCAAAATTTTTCTTTCTCTATGTGATAATATGTATGTTAGAAACTACTCGTAATAAGACTTCTGAACATTGCTTTTCATTATAGATGTAAAAGAATTATACTGGTTGTACAACAGGATGAGGAGATGCTCTGATGAAAAGCTCCACATGTTTCCAGACGAGTACATTACCTGGAGTGGAGGCGGGTACAACCGCTCGGGCCAGCTCGTTGTAACAGAAGCGGGGTGCTTGTTTCGAATGGGGCCCCAGGACACGCAGTCTTAACGGTACAGTGGGCACTACTAAATAATAGCTTAACATTATGTGTGTACATTTATCATGTTGGTTTGTCCGCACACGACAGATGATCGCGGCTTTTACCTAAAGGCTTTGTGATTTTTATAGCTCTGTTGGTACCCATTCATGTATCAGTACTGCTGAAGGCTCCTTTTCCACTGAAAATTTAGTTACCGTCCACGTTTAAAATTACTGCTAAGACACGCAGTTTGGGTTCTCATCCGATATACTGTAAGTATTTGGTGACAATGAGGTGTACTTTGACTTATTTTTTTATTTTAGTAGGTTATTTTACGACGCTTTATTAACATCTTGGGTTATTTAGCGTCTGAATGATATTAAGGTGATAATGCCGGTGAAATGAGTCCGGGATCCAGCACCGAAAGTTACCCAGCATTTGCTCACTGAAAATTTAGATTTATTTATTTATTTATCTATTTATTTATTTATTTATTTATTCATTTATTTATTTAATTGTAACATAAAATATAATATATACAGAAAAACTTTAGCTCGCCCCTGAAAGAGTTACTGTCCACGTTTAAAATTACTCCTAAGACACGCAGTTTGAGTTCTGATCCGATATAATGTAAATATTTATTGACAGTGAGGTGTACTTTGACTTGTTTTCTTTTTATTTTAGTAGGTTATTTTACGACGCTTTATCAATATCCTAGGTTATTTAGCGTCTGAATGAGATAAAGGTAATAATGCCAGTGCAATGAGTCCAGGATCCAGCACCGAAAGTTACCCAGCATTTGCTCACTGAAAATTTAGTTTTATTTATTTATTTATTTAATTGTAACATAAAATATAATATATATAGAAAAACTTTAGCTCGCCGCTGAAAGAGTTACTGTCCACGTTTAAAATTACTGCTAAGACACGCAGTTTGGGTTCTCATCAGATATACTATAAATATTTGGCGACAATGCGGTGTACTTTGACTTGTTTTCTTTTTATTTTAGTAGGTTATTTTATGACACTTTATCATCATCTTAGGTTATTTAGCGTCTGAATGAGATGAAGGTGATAATGCCGGTGAAATGAGTCCGAGGTCCAGCACCGAAAGCTACCCAGCATTTACTCACATTGGGTTGAGGGGAAAACCCCGGAAAAAACCTCAACCAGGTAAACTTTGACTTGTTTTCGGTTTTCGGTTTTCGAGGGTCGAACTCGAAACGGATCTTAAGTATATATGCAATGATTATCCAATTCCGAGAGTAGAACTGTTATGGTATTCGTGAATGGGATGCTGACAGGTGAGCCATCTTACCTCAGCCCTGAACGAGAAAGGTCCGATTCTTATGTGTACCTGGTAAACCCTAGGGTCCCTCTGCTCATCAATTGGTTCCGAAAATACACCAACAGGTCTCGGTCAATTTTATTTTTAATAGCAACTGATTCCCAGATAGCTATTTTTTTTCTTATTCTGTGAACTGCCATTCTTTGTTTTTTGTGTACTTGTTTACCATTTTTCTTACTCTGTTATCTTTCATCATCTATTTGTTCTTTTTTTGTTTTGCATGCTTTGTCTAATGGCAGCCTCTAATTTGAGGAAGTTCTGGTAAATAAATAAATAAATAAATAAATAAATAAATAAATAAATATATAAGCAAATAAGTAAATAAATAAATAAACAAAAACAAATAAATAAATAAATAATTAAATAAATAAATATAAGTATAAGTATAAATATAAGTAACTAAGTAAATAAGTAAATAAATAAGTAAATAAATAAATAAACAAATCAATAAATAAATAAGTAAATAAATAAATAATTAAATAAATAAATATAAGTATAAGTATAAATATAAGTAACTAAGTATATAAGTAAATAAATAAGTAAATAAGTAAATAAATAAATAAATAAATAAGTAACTAAGTAAATAAGTAAATAAGTAATTAAATAAATAAATATAAGTATAAGTATAAATATAAGTAACTAAGTAAATAAGTAAATGAATAAGTAAATAAGTAAATAAATAAATAAGTATAAATATAAGTAAATAAGTATATAAGTAAATAAGTAAATAAATAAATAAATAAATAAATAATTAAATAAATAAATAATTAAATAAATAAATATAAGTATAAGTATAAATATAAGTAACTAAGTAAATAAGTAAATAAGTAATTAAATAAATAAATAAGTATAAATATAAGTAACTAAGTAATTAAGTAAATACATAAATAAGTAAATAAGTAACTAAGTAAATAAGTAACAAAGTAAATAAGTAAATAAGTAAATACATAAATAAGTAAATAAGTAACTAAGTAAATAAGTAAATAAGTAAATAAGTAACTAAGTAAATAAGTAAATAAATAAATAACGCATTTAAGAAGGTTCAATTTGAAATTAAGTATTGAGACATTAAAATGCATGAATTACTGAAGACAAGAAAATCTAATACTGAAACAGAACTAGATAAAATTGATGACAAACATTCTAAAATTGTGAAAGTTATGTTTTATGCCTCTAATTCTTGCAATTTTTCCTCCATATTTTTGTTACTTCCAATGAGATACTTAAGAGCGCTGTTAAATGTAACAAGCACTCCGTTTTGGATTTCTTTGAGAGCACCTATTACTAAAAAGAAATATTGTGATGTGGATTGTAAAGAATTGGATTTAACTTCATAGTCCTCACTGGTATTAAAATTGTGGATTTGAAGAGATCTCTGCCCAAAAAAGGAGGACGAAAATCACGAAACAACCGTCAAAGGTGATTACGTCATCGCGTTAATTCGTAACGGCGCCACCAGGAGAAAACTATATTTAATGAGTACAGTCCTGCGTTTGATTACTTTGAACACAAGTTAGGTACACAAACATACTAGCTTCGCCTGGTACGGAGAGCAAGTTACGAGTCAACAGTTCACGGTTCACTGGTAGTCTACTGTGTTTACCGGTACATCTATTTATTCGTGTACCTGTGTGTATGAGTCGATGAACAAAATACTACTTGGATTTAAAGCCACCGCCGTAGCTCAATCGGTTAAGGCGCTTGCCTGCCGGTCTGAATTTACGCTCGGACGCGGGTTCGATTCCTGGTTGGGTTTTTCCCAGGTTTTCCCAAACCGTAACGTGAATTCCACGTAATCTATGGCGAATCCTCGACCTCATCTCGCCAAATACCATCTCGCTATCACCAATCTCATCGACGCTAAATAACCTCGTAGTTTATACAGCGTCGTTAAATAACCAACTGAAAAAACTTGGATTTAATAAAAATAGTAACGAAGTAGGTATTTATTTAATGGCAGCTTATTTGCAATAAAACATCATTTTTATCAGAGATAGAAAAAAAACTAAAAAATATTCAGGACAGCGCCTTTTGTCCATACATCCAATGAAAAAACCGTTTGAGATGAAATAAACATGCATTTACTGAAATACATTAAACAAATTTACATATTCATGCAGTGCAAATATTGTAGAGGTATAGGTTATTTGTTTCATTTATCACCATATCTTACATAAGATGTAAGAACAAAATATTGTAGAGGTATAAGTTATTTGCCTCATATATCATTAGGCCCATGATATATTACGTAAAAAGTAAAATTAATATTGTGGTGGTATAGATTATTTGCTTCATTCGTGGTCACATGTTATGACAAATTAAGATCAATAAAATTATTGTAGCGGTATAGGTCTTTTACTTCAGTTATCGGATTATACAGAATGAACCAGAACTCTACAGACAAACTTTCACAGATTGTTCAGGGATGTTGGCTGAGTGTTTTGATATAACGAACCTATGGTCTTCGGTGACTTATTACTGAATAATGTGTTATTCATTAACAAACCTGAAATCCCTTAACAATCTGTGAAAGTCTGTCGGTAGAGTTCTGGTTCACCTTGTATATTACGAAAAATTAAGATACAAGTAAAATATAATACTGTGGAGGTATGTTATTGCTTCATTTGTAATTTGACATTACGTAAGAAATACGAACAGATATTGTGGAAGTAATACTTCGTGCTGATTCATTATTTAACCTTCTAATGAAAATCCATTAATGTAGGCCTATTTCTTTAAGTATCTGCAATTATTATGTATGATATTAAAATTAAATTCAACAGTAACTATAGTAACACGAACATCCGAGTACATTGACTGTTCTTTAATAAAAAGTTACAGCCAAATTTTTCAGAGGTGTTGGTGTATCGCTTTATTTATAATTTTTTTTTTCGGAAAAAAATCTCTACAAACGACTACGAGTAAGTCGCCACTGTATATATTTCAAATAAAATGTATTCTTATTTTGGAAACGCCAAGTTTCTTAAGTGGAGAGGATGGTATTTTTTAAACCTTTTTTCCTATTTGGTGTAAATTATTAATTTTTTGTATGTAGAGAGCTCAAAGCTGTGGCAACTCAACCAAATAAAAATAAAAAAAAAATTATTTGGGGCCCAAATTTGAAAAAAAAATATATATATAACCAATGCAGGATTATACTAAAACCGATATATCTAAACCGTTTTTAAAGATAGATTCAAACATTTTTTGCAATGTATTTGCAAAAGTATGTTCTACAAACTGTCTGTAATAAAATTTTGATATTAATCCCTGTGTTTGTAAAATAAACAATTAAAATTTAGTAACAATTTTCTGATTTCCTTTCTTGCAAACAAACGGACGTATTTTTAAAATGAATTCTGTTACAGAGAAAAGTTTCCTAATAGTCTAAAGAATGTGTGTTCTAAATTTCATGCATGTATCTTTAATAGTTCAGAAATTATATTCATTTTGTCTGACAATGTAGCAAAAAAATATGAAGTTACTGGAAACCGATAAAAGCGGGCGTGTGATTTAAAAATCCATAGGGCAGGAAGTTTAAAAATGACGTCTCAACATCCGATAAGGACACAAATACCCACAAAATGTTATGCAATGCATTCCACACATATCAAAGGGTATTTTAAAGAAAAAAAAATTTGAAAATTTAATTTACCGGAAACAACAATAGGCTAAAAGTGGGCGAATGATTTTAAAATCCATAATGCAGGAAGTTTAAAAATGGTAATCCACACATATCACAGAGTATTTTAAAGAATTTTTTTTTTAATTCATTCATTTTTCATCACAAATACCATCCTCTCTCCTTAAGCAACACTGTTAGATGAAGTTAACTGAATATGAAAATTTACACCAAACATTTTTGTAAAAATCGTAATACACCAATAGATAGAAACTATCTAACAAACATTTCTATAATGTCTGGGATAAAAGAAGCAAGTTCTTGATCGTGTAAGAATCGATTACTTACAACATCACAATAAATTTCGCTTTATTCTTGGTATACGAGTATAGCAAAACAACCAACATAACTGTAGTTAGTTGGTGTCTGTCTCGAGGCATCCACTGAGGGATAATAAAATGTTTCCATTGTGGGTTATATAAACACTGAAGTTGATACAAAATCGTTAAATACATGATGGAGAGACATTTGAAAACACCCTCACTTGAAGCGTTCTTGTGGGAAGAGAGATTTGATTTTATGTTGAGTTATACGTTTAGCAAGGGAATTGCATTATTATATTTTTCTTTCATAAAATCTCTCCCCAGTTCTCTTGAGCGTAAAGTATGTTTTATGAATTTCGGGGCCGCTTCATCGCAACATCTACTTGTGTATTCAAGGGAGGTGCTCGGGCTGCGAGTGGACGGCGCTGCGAAGGGTGCCCAACTTTGCAAGCTGCAAGCTTCCTCTCAGTTCCCTATTCTTTCCACTTATGCCAGCTTGTTGCGTGAATTAATCTCCATTTAAATTCATTGTCAATGCCGTCTTTCCCATCATCATCTTCGTCATATGGACAGGTGATTTGCAAAACTGTCCTTTTCCAAATACGAAAAAAAAATGTTTTCATATGATTATGTTATTATTAAGAAGCTGATTCCTATGTAATTAAATATTCTTTTTGCGTGTGATAAACACAATTAACAAATGATGAAAGAGTGATGGAACGGAGAAAAATTCTCTCCGGCGCCGGGATTTGAACCCGGGTTTTCAGCTCTACGTGCTGAAGCTTTATCCACTAAGCCACGCCGGATACAACCCCGACGCCGTTTAGAATCGTCTCAGATTAAGCTCCATCTCTTGGATTCCCTCTAGTGGCCGCCCTCTGCACTACGTCATAGATGTCTATGAACGCAGGACCGAAGTCCATACATGTGTTGAGGTGCACTCGAATGAGTGACTGGTTGGCCGGGATCCGACGGTATAGGCGCCGTCTTAAATCACAAAGTGATTTATTACGCATATCATATATATTTTGATGTACCGAAGTACATATGATATTTCCATGCAGATATTCTGCGTCATCATATGATGAAAGAGTGATGGAACGGAGAAAAATTCTCTCCGGCGCCGGGATTTGAACCCGGGTTTTCAGCTCTACGTGCTGATGCTTTATCCTCTAAGCCACGCCGGATACAACCCCGACGCCGTTTAGAATCGTCTCAGACATCTATCACGTAGTGCAGAAGGCGGCCACTAGAGGGAACCCAAGAGATGGAGCTTAATCTGAGACGATTCTAAACGGCGTCGGGGTTGTATCCGTAGAGCTGAAAACCCGGGTTCAAATCCCGGCGCCGGAGAGAATTTTTTCTCCGTTCCATCTCTCTTTCATCATATGATGACGCAGAATATCTGCATGGAAATATCATATGTACTTCGGTACATCAAAATATATACAATTAACAAAGTTAAAAATTCCGAACATGAAGTTTCAAGTTTAAAACCCGAATTTTATTTCACATAAAAACACATATTTTCACAAAAAAAAAATTATGTAAAAACATGTTTTCAGGAAATCTATTATAAACACATAAATCTTGGAGTTCTTTTACTTAAACATTTTTTAGAAGAACTTTTAAATATTTTAAAACTAAATCAATTATATAACTCAGAAGTACGTTATCTTTTTAAGAATTCTTGGTTGCTTCGTGTTTCTAAGCGCTGTGTGGTGTATCCGTGATCCATTTTCTTAATAGTGTCGCCTCAAGTTCTGAGAACTGCTAGGCAGCATATCAGTGTTATTAGTAGAGAATAAATTAACATGGACAAGGAGGAGAGATCTTGCAATACATAATTAGGAATGTTTATTGTTGCTGAAGATGATTTCATTCCACGCTTTGTTTGTGAAACACAACAGATAAGAGCTCGGGTATGAACATTATTTAATTTAAACAAATCTCTCGCCTCTCGCTTATGTCCATCAAGTAAGGTAATATATCTTGTTGTGATTCCCTGTTATCGGGCTTTGTCAATTGATATCCTTCAATATACACTGGAAGATGGTTGTTTAGAAAACGATTTGGCTTTCCTATTAGCAAATCTAAGCGTTTTGTGTGATACCATAAAAAAACTCGAAACATCCAAAAACCTATTGTCTGAAACAGGGAGGTGCGTGCCGTGGAAATTAAACTAGAGTCATTACCAGGTTCAGAAGCACAAGTACTAAGGGGCAAATTCCAGAATGTGTTTGGGAAAAACAGTGGATGTAAAAATGTGTAAAGTTCAAGTATTGGAGGATGTGCCCGTAGGTGAAATTGACGGTGTTTGTGTTTGTGACACTCCTCTCTTTAAATATGCACGACTGACGTCCTGTGATGTGGAAAGATCGTTTTCACAGTGTAAGTCGTTGTTCGGAGATAATCGGCATGCATTTGTGATGGAGAATTTGGAGATGACCCTTTTTTGTTCACTGCAATTCTCGGCCAACAACTAGCACTCAAGTGTGGTTGGTGAGTACCTAGTGACATTTTATTTTTCAAGTTAAGTAAGGTATTTTTGTCATATTTAAAAATATATATATATGTTTTATTTTTAGCAAATATTTTCGTACTTTTTAGCACATAAATTAAAATTTTTAGCACATAAAAATCCGCTCCCTAGTTATTATTAGTACACATGCATCTAGAAGTGGCGATAATTTGTGTCAAAAACATCTCTTTCCTATAATATTTTTGCAATGAAATACGGGTGCTGTTGTAAATTTTATCCTTTCCATCTCCCCGTGCACAGCAAAACTTCCCTTTTCCATTGAGTAATTTTGTAACTAAACTCTCCTTCCTTGTATAGCCCAAATCTGCTTAATTAATACCCAAAGGGTGAAACGTAACCATTTTTCTCCTATTACTATGTATGCTAGTGATTTTCTAAATGTCGGGTAGAATTTTCTTTTCCCAAATTTGTTTCGAATTTCAAGTACTGGCAAATACAACTGGCAGTTATTTTGTAACTGTTATGTTGGCAACAATAGTTTTGGTTTGCAGGTAAAGGAAAATGATGAAATATATGTATGTATGTATGTATGTATGTATGTATGTATGTATGTATGTATGTATGTACACTGCAAGTGGGCAATCACCCGGTGGCAGTGGTATACACAATATAAACAATACACAATACAATTATACAATACACAATACAATTATATACACAATACAATAAGAATACACAATACAATTTAACACAATAATTACAGTTCATAATAAAACATAAAGTAACCTAATTTTACAATACAACCTACATATGTATAGGCCCTACATAAGTTTCAATAGTCTTTCACTTTACTCTCATCTCACTCACTGTAGTGGCATTATGACGCATTTCACTGACACTTTAGGACACATTTCACTGACACTATAGAACACATTTCATTGACATTATAAATTATCACTGATCGGAACTATTCACTGCACTGTAAAACCATAACTTCACTGACTCACCTCGCTTCACTGATACAACAGTTCAAATAAGACAAATAATTACACCCTTATGCATATTTATAAACAGAACTAATAAACAGAACTATATGTAAACTAAACATTTCTAGTCTAAGACCCTCTTACACGCTATTTTTAAATAATTTACAATTCAAACCAAGGGGGTAACTCGTCAGGCTAAATAAATACATGTCACCTTAAAAAATTAAATGTTAAATGTCCCTTAATTTTAATTTAAACTTTATACACAACATTTTAAGTTATTCTTGAATCTCCTTAACGAAGGACAGCCCTCAAAGACCGCTGCAGGTAGGTCATTCCAATCATTTACAGTACTTACTTACTTATTTACTGGCTTATAAGGAACCCGGAGGTTCATTGCCGCCCTCACATAAGCCCGCCATTGGTCCCTATCCTGAGCAAAATTAATCCATTCTCTATCATCATATCCCACCTCCCTCAAATCCATTTTAATATTATCTTCCCTTCTAAGTCTCGGGACCCCAAAAGGTCTTTTTCCCTCCGGCCTCCCAACTAACACTCTATATGCATTTCAGGATTCGCCCATACGTGCTACATGTCCTGTCCATCTCAAACGTCTGGATTTAATGTTCCTAATTATGTCAGGTGAAGAATACAATGCGTGCAGTTCTGTGTTGTGTAACTTTCTCCATTCTCCTGTAACGTCATCCCTCTTAGCCCCAGATATTTTCCTAAGAATCTTATTCTCAAACACCCGTAGTCTCTGTTCCTCTCTCAAAGTGAGAGTCCAAGTTTCACAACCATACAGAACAACCGGTAATATAACTCTTTTATAAATTCTAACTTTCAGATTTTTCGACAGCAGACTGGATGATAAAAATTTCTCAACCGAATAATAAGAGGCATTTCCCATATTTATTCTGTGTTTAATTTCCTCCCGAGTGTAATTTATATTTGTTACTGTTGCTCCAAGATATCTGAACTTCTCCACCTCTCCAAAAGATAAATTTCCAATTTTTATATTTCCATTTCGTACAATATTCTGGTCACGAGACATAATCATATACTTTGTCTTTTCGGGATTTACTTACAAACCTATCTCTTTACTTTCTATTTAAAATGAGAATTTACCTACATCCGTTTTCTGTTTCCTACATTTGATTTTAAAATCATGATCGTTCCTACCATAATATAACCAAGCTTGTAAAATTTAACATAATTAATAATTAATATCCTTGCCAATGACACGTTTAAAATCCACATAGTGGGATATCTTCTGTTGTCATCGTATATTAGCAATGATAATAAGTTTTTCATCAATATGTTCAAATATATGGAGAAGAATGTAGTTACACAGAAGGCTACAAAGTGACACGCGCTAGCACTTGTATTTAGTGGAGCTGATGCTGCTGAACGTGGTCAGTAATTGTACGCGTGATTGACGGAATATAAAATTAGCAGCTCTGGCGCTGAATTGCGTTTCGCAGCGATTCCCTGGCGACAAGGGGACATTACCGCGTGGCGGGTGATTCACAGTTCGGTCAGATAATTAAGTTGCGCGAAATAATTATCAATCAACGTAAAAGATAATGTTTTAGTTTCACCGCAATTTAAGGGTTACGACAATGATACTTCAAACCCCTGCGGCAGCTGAGTGGTCATAACTTCGGCCTATCATGCAGGTGGACGGGTTCGAGTACCGGTTAGACTTGATAATAAAACATCCGTAGTGGCACTTGTGGAGGATAAGGTCGCATTTGGAATTTTTCTCAGAGTTCTTCCTTTTCCCCATACAAATCATCTACATCATTTGGTCAAGATTTCTCCATTCCATCATCATTCCATAGCATTCTTTGAACGCCGGCCAAGATTTTGTGAAATCACAAAGTTTTCTATACTCGTCAAACTGTTTGGAAGCCATTGAGTGTTAGGAATGCTTGTTGCTCAATTTGATATATAAATTGTAAACAATCACCCTTTAAGAATGAAATAGTAGAAAGCCGCCAATACGTAGATCAGGCCTGCAGAACTCGTAAGTAGGGGAAATATGACGTCAGCCTCACTCCACTTCTATTGGGAATGATCGACTTCCGCGTAGAGTTATTTCCATTTTCTGACCGTCAAAGGTCCATCAGTGGCGGCATGTAATTTTCAAAAAGGATTGTAATAAATTCATTGTTTTTATAATGCGTTATCTCGTTTCAAGGTTTACACTTATGCTAGATTTCCTGTCGGTAGTTTCTTTGAGATTTCTTTGCATCTAACCTGCTTTAGATTTTCGAAAACTTTCCTCCTATCACCTGCATTTAAGTAATGAACCTTGAAAGTCACTATTAATTTCAATTCAAAATGAACACAACGAGTGACGTCTTTAACTTTACAGTATATAAATAAATAATCAATATATAGTTCGTAATAATGAACTTACCCGAAAGTTTGTGCATTCCATAATTTTTAATAATATGGACTTTGTTAAAATGTGGTTTAATATTGAAATGACGAGTAGAAATAAATTTGATGGGACACAGTAAACAAGCAATTATTTCGTCTTCAACAACAAAATAATCATATTTCCATTTCCTTTGGAAGTAGTATTCCTTCACGGGTTTAGATTTTGCCATGTTCAGTTCTCTTTAAACTGCAGTACGCATATAATTTGTTTGTTTACTCATTTATTTATTTATTTATTTATTTATTTATTTATTTATTATTAAGTCCTATTTATTTATTATTTATTTATTTATTATTTATTTATTTATTATTTATTAATTTATTATTAAGTTCTATTTATTTGTTTGTTTATTTATTATTAAGTCCTGTTTGTTTGTTCGTTCGTTCGTTCATTTACTTACTTATTTATTTATTTATTTATTTATTTATTTATTTATTTATTTATTTATTTATTTATTTATTTGGCTGAGTGCGTTACAATGTTGAATGACAGCATTGACATCCGGTCATATAGCTATCACTCACTTATCAACGTACAATTTATTTATCGTCCTATTACTAGTAAAACCAGTTAAGACCAGTAATACAAGTTTTGTAAAAACAGGAAGTAAAACTTTATTAATGCACGAAAAATCATAATAAATTCTTCAAATAAAGTAATTGGTTTGTTGCCTGTATAAACAATTTTGGACTTATTTCATTTTAGAAGAATACAGATCACGGAAAGACAAGTCGGGGACTGTACTTAACTTATTTTACACAAAAAGTGGATGTAATCGGTTTTACTACTAATAGGACGATATATACATAGGTAGACCTTCTTACATTATATGCACACATACATTTTAAAATTTATTTTACATGTCTTTCAATTTATTTATTTCCCTCATTCATTTTCTCTTACTTTCTAAAGGTATGTTCCTAAGGATTTTATTATCTGTTCATTTGTAATTCTTGAGAGCGTACTGTATACCTGCCACCATGAGAATGAATGTTGATGCAGCTGAGCGCAACTAGAACGTCATGACCGCACTAGTAGAAAAGGTGGGTGGGGTAAGAAAGGGGAGTATAGCAGTCGCTCTGAGGAGCTACAGTTCTGCAGGCCTGATCTAGATGGACACGCCAATAAGTGTTCCACTTCAACTTTAAAAATTTGAGAACGACAAAGCAAGTTTTTAGCTTGAATTTTAATATACCATGGTACAGCTTTTCTGTATGTGAATGTACGTGTGACAGCGATAAAATAGACAAACTCATTTTAGTTTCGTTAATATAGTTTGCTTTAGTTCTATTTCCTTTTAATTTAGTTATGAGTTTAAATAAAGAGAGATGGAGCGCGCGTGCAATGTTAGAGCAAGTTAATGAAAAAATGGATGTTGAGATCGAGAAGGGAGAGAACGTTTTAAGCAGTATATTCATACAGAACTTCTGGAATATCAGTGGCTTGTTGGCCTCACAAGCTGAGAAACGCTCACATAAAGCTACAGGTGTGACCTACAAATTCACAGTGTCTATGAAAAACAATGTTCGTAACACTGGAAAAGGGAAAACGTCCGTTATGAATTACTTTTGTAGCCCAACCATCCGCAAATTGGAAAGACCTTTTTTCAATTATTTGTTTACTGTTTGTTCTGGCTGCTAGTTGAGTTATATTTAGAAGTGAAAATGCAGCTATTTATTTTGTAAAAAAAAAAAAAAAAACAAAATATGTTCACAAAATATGAATATTATTATATAGAATATAAGTTTTGAAATTGTATTTTTTTAATCTTCAATCATGGAATATAGCTGAGGTAATCTTAAAAAAATATTATGTTTTATTTAACGACGCTCGCAACTGCAGAATTTATATCAGCGTCGCCGGATGTGCCAGAATTTTGTCCCGCAGGAGTTCTTTTACATGCCAGTACATCTACTTATATGAGCCTGTCACATTTAAGCACACTTAAATGCCATCGACCTGGCCCGGGATCGAACCCGCAACCTTGGGAATAGAAGGACAGTGCTATTCCAACTTCCCAACCAGGTCGACTGAGGTAATCTTGATATTTAAAAAAGATCAGAGAAATACTGTAATAAATACATAGGTATAAGCCTCTTATATACGGCTTATAAATTACATATATCCCACGAATAAATAACCAATAACCTTGTTAAAATCGTAATAGAAACATTAGAGGAAGAACAAGCTGGTTTCAGAAAAGTGCAATCATGTATTGTTCTCCAACCAGGAGATCAACCGTGAAAGGAATATGCTTATTATTGCGTCATCTATTAGAGCGAAGTAGATAATATTACCGTTATAACGTCTCAAAAATATGCGCTCTCCTGCATATGTTATTTCCTGTAAGGAGGAATTAAAAGACCAGGAGATTAACAGTGATCTAATTTTGTAACTAGGGTAGTATAAATATGTGTGTAAAATGTTATCGTTTGTGTTGTGATAGCTAGCCAATGGAGATGCGTGTACCCACGTGTGTCACCTTATGACATCTTATGACATCAACATTCATTCACAGCATTACCCCCGCTGCGTCTCATTCCCCGGAGACTTTCTTGTGGTTGGAGTACAGTAGTGACAAGATTTTTAGTATCAAAAAGATTTTATGAAAACGAACTGAAGCCAATTCTGGAACACATATAGCGTTTGTTGACATTGAGAAATCTTTTGATTCCATTAACAGAAATGAGAAGCTCATTTCCAAAAGGTGCCAACTCCAAAAGATTTCGAAAATTAGATAACAGGTGATACCAATTTTTGAAACCACGATAAGATGGTGAAAGCAAAATTTTCAAGAACGTACCATATCCATGTTAAATTATATAAAAATGGCAATAACTACCAAATCTACTCTGAGTTCTCGGCCAAAAGATACCACATTCCTTCAGCAAATTACCTGCTTCACATGATGCACGACAGTGGTGGATGTAAAATGCAACTATGTACTTCCTTAGGAGTATGATGGGTTATTTCGTGAGACTGGGAAATTCCATGCCTTAAATGTTGATTTTTAGTGGGTAAACTGACAGGAAATAACACATGTTTCTGTTACATCTTAAAAAAAAATAGTGAAAATAAGTGAGGCTTAAATGGTAACAGTGTATTGCACTTTTTATACAAGAGCACCTGCTTGAGAACATAAGCATTTTTTAAAAGGGGAGGAGGAAGACGAGTCAGAATATTTTAGACTCATGTAAACAAGTTTCACGTCAAAATTATATTCACCAAGCTAAGAAAACGAATATAATCCACGTTATAAGAGAAGTGGGATATACATTACATCTGTTGACTTCCTAAAAAAAAAATCTGTTCCTCCATTCACTCTTTGAGTCGCTTGAGATACTTCTTGCCCCAGCAACTAAAACTTACCCTAGTGCAAACCCTAGTAATGCCGCACTTCGATTATTGTGACGTTTTGTTAAGTGACCTAAGTTCTGAACTGTCAGTCAAGTTACAGCGAGCTCAGAATATGTGCGTCAGATACGTGTGCAACATCCGACGATATGATCACATATCACCGTCCTTCGCAAGTCTCTCGTGGCTCCGACTTAAAGAACGCAGAACTTTACACTCTTGTCTTTACTCTTTCGAATTCTGCACACCTCAACACCAAATTACCTTTCGTCTCGTTTCTCTTATCTATACTCTAACCACGACGTAAATACCAGATCACTTATCTGTGGCACGCTAAGTATACCTCTTCACAGAACATCTTGTTATTCATCATATTTTACAATATCCACCTCGCGTCAATGGAATTCCTTGTCACAAAGTATTAGGGGCTGCAAGACAACAAACACCTTTAAGAACAGCTTAAAAGATAACCTTATTAGCATTTCACTCCAATCACACTGATTTAAACTACCACTGACTACACTGTTACTTTTTTCTTTAGACATCATCCTGATAGTGCTATATTTTCAAAATTGTCTCATAATAATCTCTTTCTATTATCTAATATCATTTGAAATATATTAACATTCTATGTATTTTAGTTTAATTCTGTTACCAGTTTATTTCAGTGTTTAATTAATAGTTCATAGTATTTTGTTGTTTAATTCGTAAATAACTCTTGTATACATGTAACTTTCGTCTAAATCAAATTGTTTAATTCTTTGCAAGTTCATGCATATGTATATACACTTTTTGCTGGTTGAGTGGAAGAGAAGGCCTTACGGCCTTAACTCTGCCAGCTAAAATAAATCATTATTATTATTATTATTATTATTATTATTATTATTATTATTATTATTATTATTATTATTATTATTATATAGTGAATTTGAAAGAGAAAGATTATTTGAAAGGAACAATGACATAAGTGATAATAAAATAGTTGATGAGGGTTAAGTGATAATAAAATAGTTGATGAGGGTGAGCGATTCACAATATATATATATATATATATATATATATATATATATATAAATGTATAGTCCCGTCGCTCTAATTTTCGGCAGCCAATCGCGTTGCAGGTCGGCTACATTTAAACGTGTGCGTATTGTGATTCGCTGATTCAATTCTTAAGGCTCGATAAACACTTAATAAAATCGCCCGCCATTTTAGCTCTTTAGTTGGCGTTCGCAGAAAGCACACGAGGACGTTATTTGCAGCTCAATTATTTGCTGAATTACAGTGCGTTTGATTTATTATCATAGGAGCTACGACATGATAATGTTTAACGGTGTTGCAAATAGATTCCTCGTATGGTAGCTCGGCAACGTAAGAACAAAAATGGCGAATGATACTACCTACCTAGACTTTATAGAGCCTTCACTTTCTAAGACGTAAGCAAAGAGGAGGAGTCACACCGGAAATAACAGCGTCGGGACTATAATTTGGGAATATTTTAGGCACCAAAATAATTTAGTTAATAATAATGTTTGTCTTCATTATAATTGAAGAGTCCACTGCAAGAATGATGGATGTCACTTTCTTGACGAAAATTAACCAAGACTGTCAATGCATAGCTTAAGACATATAGAATGTACATAGAGAGTTATATGGCATAAACACTGATAGTCATTGTCCAGTAATGATCGGAAAATCACAGTTAAGCTTTGAGCGCTAAGCATTTCAAACTTTCAATTGCTTCTCCTGCAAAATGTATTCCAAATGACATCCATCATTCTTGCAGTGGACTCTCCAATTCATAACATAAATTGCTATTTTCACTCAGCCAAGTCCTAACATCCCTCACTTTCATGCCAAAAAGTACGACCTCAATTCCTAAATATGCAATAAAATCTGAACAATGCAATAAATAACAGATATACTTCCTAGAAACAACCCAATTAACGTTCTTAACATGTTGATGCACCTTAAATTAAGGTCTGAAAAAATTTACAGTCTCAAAAATAATTTTTTCTTTCCTGTAAAATTATATATAGTTTTGGAGTTGGTAGCTTTGGGAAACGAGCTTCTAAAATGAATTATGAAAAATAATGGACAAAGAATGTTTCCCTTTACATCTCTTTTGAGATGAGTTTAAATATTAAGATACTAAAATTGTAACAAATCCTAAGTGGACAAAACAAAATAAATAACCATAAATGAAGGAAAATTAATGATTACTACAAAGAGCCTTCATTTGACTGTCATATTTATTGTGAATCACTCAATAAGTGAACAGCATGTGAAAACAATGAGTGGTTATAAGTACTTTCGCCTCTTCAGGTATCATCAGGTAATAATCCGTGCCGCTACAGCCCGTAAAGGGCCTAGACCGACCAGCCGGCTGCTGGCCTCACGTCCACATGTCGAAGCAGAGGTGGACGATCATCCAACCAGAATGGAGGTATCGTGTGGTTAGCACGATGATCCCCCAGCCGTTATAGCTGGTATTCGCAACCGGATTTCGCTACCTATCGTAACTCCCCAAGTGCATCACGATGCTGGGTGGGCACCGGTCCCATACACTGGCCGAAATTTCATGAGAAAATTTCTTCCTCCATTAGGACTCGAACCAGCGCGCATTCCGTAACGCGAGTCCTAGGCAGGATGTCTTAGACCGCGACGCCACGGCGCGGGACGGTATCATCAGGTAGCATAAAAAATTAATTTGTATGAACGCTCATACAATTCTTCACGAAATCCTCCAAGTAAGGTGGGTGCTCCTGTTATGGTCATGTTCCTGATATGGCCACCCCCTATTGTGAGTTAGTTAACCAAAAAATCCGCTAAATTGCAGCAGCATCCAGTGAAAGGGCATCCTGGTATGTCACTTGATCGTTTTCCATCCAGTCAGGTTGAGCAATATGGCGTCAGTTGCCTGTTTTCCGGTTTTCATGTGATCTTTTCTTATTTTTCTCTGGTAAGTCTTCATTGTTTTATGCATGTTTTTCAAAGACTTGTTTCATGAAAACCATCGTAATCCATTCAGTTTTTAATGTTCTGTTGATTGGTGCTGTAGGTGATGGCGTATCTTTTACGAGTTATTCATAATCAAACGATTTTCGTGAAAGCTTACCTGCTCCTGATATGGCCATATCAAATGCACCATGGCCATATCAAGTTCATTTTTCACTTGACAAATTTACATGCCTTATAACTGGGATTACGCAAACACTTTGTATTTTAAGAAAAAAAACTTAATTTTTATGGAAAAACCAGTTTTGACTACACTTTTGAATTATAAAAAAAATTATTAAGTGTCATTTTTATTCATTTTACACCAAAAGTATTTCATTTTAACACAATTGCGCTATCAAACTGAAAACAATCACGATTTGTAGAACATGGAACAAGGGTGGCCATATCATGTGCACATGTTCCTGATATGGCCACTAGGTAGACTTTTGGAATTTGGGACTTTTTGGACAATTAAAGCTATTTTTATGGGAAAAGGAAATTGTTTTAAGAAAGTCCATTAGACTGAGAACGAGTAAGAAAAATCTGGTTTAGCCTACATTTTTTTTTTCAAAATGGAGGCTAGAAAATTTTTCAAACCTTAGCATGGCCATATCAGGGACACCTACCTTAGATGTTGAACAGGATAGCGGTAAGTGATAAAAGCTATTCTTGTCGTACTCGTCTCTCTTTTTCACTTCCTTCTGACATTTCTTCTTCTATCCTGACTTTCATTCCTTTCATATAAAGGTCACAGAACAGCCTTCTCTCTTTCCAATCCACATCAATTTTCTTCAGGATCCCCATGAGTTTAATCCAATCTACTCTAACAAATACATAGGCCCTAAATTCATATTAAAAATATATTACATTATTTAAATGTAGGCCTAACCCTAACGATATTGTTTCATTTCCTGACACGGAAATTTTATAAATTTCGATATTTTTAAATTATTTTATTCTATGGCCTAGTATCAAAGTAGGTAGTATGATTAACATCTGTCTTTCATGGTAGAATATGATTACTAAGAGATTTGTTTCAAACAAAATCATTTGTTATGTTTTAATTTAACGTATTTTCTCCCATTTTACAAGTGCCTTTCATGTCACACGGTTCAATATCACTCAAAACAGAAGTTCTGGGGTATTATGAATAAAAAGTTCATTGTGTGAAGACAACACACTCATGATGGAAACGAAATAAATCACGGACACATATTTACCAGATTTGTATCCAAATGTACCCAGACTATAATTTTCAGTGAAAACTGTTTTACATTCTAGCATATTGGAAAGTATTTACAGTGTATGACGTCATTTGTAACATCACTGGAAATCACCTGGCAACTCATTAAACAAACGAGCCTCCAGCTACTCAATTTGTACTGAAAAATCCGATCCATCATATGGACTGCCTCGATGTCACTCCAGACCCCTTCGGCGCTGCCGGTTAAACTCAGCTGCACAGATTTAAAAGCAAGCGGGTATTAGCAATCATCGTCCATGTGTAGTTTGTAACGATGCAGAAAGGTTGATGGCAGCAAATAGCTATGTATGTATGTTTGAGTGAGAGGAAGGGGGGAAGAAGGTAAAGTTTATAACATCGTACGTAAGGGAAGCAAATATTGCTGAAATATTACGTAATGTTTTGCGCATAGGCTCTCACCAACAAGATGTGGAGATGTTGAATAAAAATCTCTTTTATATCAAATCCTGATATACAGGATGTATCACGAAAATTGTGGCATACTCAGGGATCTGAGTATCATTGGAAAAATTCATATCAACATAAAATATGTCACATTTTTTAAATACCGTCCTGAATGTTAAACATAAATATGGAAATTTTGAAGGTCACGAAATTTTTTATCGCTAGAAATGCATATAGAGTGTTAGTTGGGAGACCGGAGGGAAAAAGACCTTTAGGGAGGCCGAGTCGTAGATGGGAGGATAATATTAAAATGGATTTGAGGGAGGTGGGGTATGATGATAGAGACTGGATTAATCTTGCACAGGATAGGGACCGATGGCGGGCTTATGTGAGGGCGGCAATGAACCTTCGGGTTCCTTAAAAGCCAGTAAGTAAGTAAGTAAGCTATAAGCTGTAGTGCAACAAACACAGCTCCAGACGTCCATAGAGAGAGAAGTTCATACGTGTAATGGAAGGAAGAAACGTATGCGTGTATCTTTGTATGTATGTATGTATGTATGTATGTATGTATGTATGTATGTATGTATGTATGTATGTATGTATGTATGTATGTATGTATGCATGCATGCATGTATTTATGCATGTATGTATGTATGCATGTATGTATGTATGCATGTATGTATGTATTTATCTATTTATGTATGTATGCATGTATTTCTGCATGTATTTATTTATGTATGTATGTATTTATCTATTTATGTATGTATGCATGTATTTCTGCATGTATTTATTTATGTATGTATTTATCTATTTATGTATGTATGCATGTATTTCTGCATGTATTTATTTATGTATGTATTTATCTATTTATGTATGTATGCATGTATTTCTGCATGTATTTATTTATGTATGTATGTATTTATCTATTTATGTATGTATGCATGTATTTTTGCATGCATTTATTTATGTATGTATGTATTTATCTATTTATGTATGCATGCATGTATTTATGCATGTATGTATGTATGCATGTATGTATGTATGCATGTATGTATGTATTTATCTATTTATGTATGAATGCATGTATTTCTGCATGTATTTATTTATGTATGTATGTATTTATCTATTTATGTATGTATGCATGTATTTTTGCATGCATTTATTTATTTATGTATGTATGCATGTATGTATGTATTTATCTATTTATGTATTTATGCATGTATTTCAGCATGTATTTATTTATGTATGTATGTATGCATGTATTTCAGCATGTATTTATTTATGTATGTATGTATGTATGTATTTATCTATTTATGTATGTATGCATGTATTTCTGCATGTATTTATTTATGTATGAATGCATGTATTTCAGCATGTATTTATTTATGTATGTATTTATCTATTTATGTATGTATGCATGTATTTCTGCATGTATTTATTTATGTATGTATGCATGTATGTATGTATTTATCTATGTATGTATGTATGCATGTATTTCAGCATGTATTTTTTATGTATGTATGTATTTATCTATTTATGTATGTATGCATGTATTTCTGCATGTATTTATTTATGTATGTATGCATGTATGTATGTATTTATCTATTTTTGTATGTATGCATGTATTTCAGTATGTATTTATTTATGTATGTATGTATGTATTTATGCATGCATGTATGTATGTATGTATGCATGCATGTATGTATGTATTTATGCATGTATGTATGTATTTATGTATGTATGTGTGTATTTTTTTTTAAATATTAGTTGAAAGGCATGTCCCATTACAATAAAGGTAATACTATATGCCTTGCTACCTGTATGTTTACAATATAACACATTATGTCTCGTTTCTGTCACTCTCTAGGCGTATGTAGGTCTGTTATTCTGTTGTGAAAATTATAGTCTTTCATTATATCTATTGCCTACTCTTTTCTATCCTAGATTAAATTATCCTAAGTTTACTCGTCTAAATTTATAACATTGACATAATTTATGAATGTATTCACATGTTCTTGCATTATTTTAAGCTTTGTGAAAGTCCACTTGCCAGTTTTCCTTAACATTTCCCGCTGGAACGCTAGTCTTTCTTTGTTCAATTTCGGGCACTCGAAAAGGAGGTGGTCGACGGCCTGTTCCTCTGCTCCACACGCACACGACGGGTTGTCCCTCAGCTTGAATCTGTATAAGTAAGCACCGGTTTTTCCATGTCCAGTTAGGAAAGTTGTGACCTTTCCATTCAGTGGAATGTTAACGCGTAACCTCTCTTTTGCACTGGGGAAAAACGATTTTGTCACTGCACCATTTTTCGTGTTTTGCCACTCACTTTCCCACTTAACCACACTTTCTTCTTGAAGTTCCCGCATGATGTCGCTGACTGGTATCCTCTCGAAGCTCACTGGTATCTCGTTGTTACCTGCTGCCTGCTTTGCCAAGTGGTCGGCCAGCTCGTTCCCCGCAAGTCCAACGTGTGCCTTGACCCATGCGAAGTGAATAGTCCAGTTTAATGTTTCCAGCTTTCTTATCTGTTTTCTAATATGTTCTATCAAGTTGTGATGGTTATTGAAATTTCGTAACGAATCGAGTGTGATTCTGCTGTCGTATGTATGTATGTATGTATGTATGTATGTATGTATGTATGTATGTATGTATGTATGTATGTATGTATGTATGTATGTATGTATGTATGTATGTATGCATGTATAAGCTTCCCAGTCAATATTATAAGTTACAAACCAATAGTTTAAAAGCTAGATTTTATAATTGGCTTTTAATAAATCCTTTGTACTCTGTAGATGAGTTTCTTAACATAAATTCATAAGGAATTGTATTTTAATAAATAAAATTATTTACATTTAGTTACAATTATTTTATTAAGAGTGAAGTGTTTTCATTAATTTTAGAGTTTCAAAATGTTTTGTGTTTTCATTCTAATTAAACCTTACTGTTTTCAATTATATGTGTATTTTCAAATGTATGTTTTTTTTTCTCCCTTCTGTATTGTGACGAAGCCTATCGCAGTATGTTTAATGACTTAATAAATTGAATTGTGTGCGTGAGTGCGTCCGTGTGTGTGTGTGTGTGTGTGTGTATCACTTTCAGACAAATACAAATATAAAACAGCGTACATTTAAAAATGAAATAATATTAATGATAATATGAAAATTCACAAAATATTTTCAAACGCCATTTTTTTTGTAGGTAAAACGCTAATTTCGTAACATTTTTATTTAAATTTATCACGAAATTATACCAGCTTCGCTTCGTCGATATGCACGTTAAGACACACAAACAACTACGAAGGGAGATGAACATCTAGTTCCGTATTAAAGATTAAATCTTCGTTCACTAGGATCTTCGCTTGAAACCTTATCCGCAAGGAACAGTTCACATACTAATTATTATGAATTAAATCTATCGCCTTAATTACAATACTACGAACGTTTTCACAGCAGATTATAAAGTAACAGACATGACGTAAATGAAAAGCGCATCTGTATTCACTATCAGGTGGCTAAAATAAGTTACATTCATATAAGAGTAACTGGTATGTGACTAGTTTAATTTATCAGTGCATGAAAACTGTTCATTTCTATGTCGAATTAAGTAGAATGTGTTTTGTTTGTATTAGTTCATTAGCCGTTTTGTTGTGTATATTTTATTAACTCTGCTAATCTTCCAATTAAAATGTGAATTCCTCTCTTTGCGGGTTGGCCAATTTGTACAGTACCTACTGCACGAGAAACAGAGTTAGTATTTTAAATCATACTCAAATTGGGAAAATAAATGAAACTGGCATTCATTTAGACTCATCCTACAAAGTTGGATATGAAAAGGTGACAAATAAGAGCAGAGAAATTATTATTATAAATCACAATTCATATTTATTCTTCCAATTGTAAAGTATTTAACATTATAAACATATTAAATGCTCACAAACTACAAATTTTGCCTTCATTTCATGTTATCGATTCCATAGAGTTACAGAATAAGAACAATAATGATAATAACAGCAATAATAATCCTAATAATAATGATGATAAAACTAATACTAACTACATAATGTCCCAGAAAACGAAAATTTTAAAATATTCTGGGACAGAGAAATACTGACCGACAGAAAGAGTCAAGCCAACAGATCAGACGTGAAAGACACATAATACGTTTTCCAAAGTAATATAGTGTTAAAAGTTGTCTAATCAAGAAGTACAAGATAATTATTTTTCATGGTATTGAATGAAGCCAGAGTTATAAATTACTAGTTGTCAGTTTAAGGCTTTCATTGCAATATCTATTTTCCGGTTAGTTAAATTCGTAGAGAAATATCACAAAAAATGGGAGTATAAGGGTACAGTGCATCAATTATTCATAGATTTCAAAAGGCATTTGACTCGGTTGGGAGAGACGTTTTATATGATATTCTTATTGAATTTGGTATTCCCAAGAAACTAGGTCTATTAATTAAAATGTGTCTCAGTGAAACATACAGCAGAGTAGGTATAAGTCAGTTTCTGTCTGATGCGTTTCCAATTCACTGTGGGCTAAAGCAAGGAGCTGCACTATCACCTTTACTTTTTAACTTTGGTCTAGAGTATGCCATTAGGAAAGTCCAGGATAACAGAGAGGGTTTGGAATTGAACGGGTTACATCAGCTGCTTGTCTATGCAGATGACGTGAATATGTTAGGAGAAAATCCACAAACGATTAGGGAAAACACGGGAATTTTACTGGAAGCAAGTAAAGAGATAGGTTTGGAAGTAAATCCCGAAGAGACAAAGTATATGATTATGTCTCGTGACCAGAATATTGTACGAAATGGAAATATAAAAATTGGAAATTTATCTTTTGAAGAGGTGGAGAAGTTCAACAGTAACAAATATAAATGATACTTGGGAGGAAATTAAACACAGAATAAATACGAGAAATGCCTGTTATTATTCCGTTGAGAAGCTTTTATCATCTAGTCAGTTATATTACCGGTTGTTCTTTATGGTTGTGTAACTTGGACTCTCACTTTGAGAGAGGAACATAAGTTAAGGGTGTTTGAGAATAAGGTGCTTAGGAAAATATTTGGGGCTAAGAGGAATAAAGTTACAGCAGAATGTAGAAATATATATCATTTTAATGTACCGAAGTACTTATGATATTTCCATGCAGATATACGTATGAAAGTGTAATGTATGTATTTATTTACACTGCAAGTGGGCAAGCACCCGGTGGCAGTGGTATATACAATATTAATGGAACGGAGAAACATTCTCATCGTATGATGACGCAGAATATCTGCATGGAAATATCATATGTACTTCGGCACATTAAAATAATATATATGATATGCGTAAATTACTTCGTGATTTAAGATGGCTCTTATTCCGTCGGATCCCGGCCAACTAGTCACTCATAACGAATGCACCTCAGCACATGTGTGGACTTCAGTCCTACGTTCATATACATCTATGACGTAGTGCAGAGGGCGGCCACTAGAGGGAACCCAAGAGTTGGAACTTAAAATGAGACGATTCTGTCCGGCCCCGGGGTGGGTATCCGGTGTGCTTAGTGGATAAAGCATCAGCACGTAGAGCTGAGAAACCGGGTTCAAATCTCGGCGCCGGAGAGAATTTTTCTCCGTTCCATTACTCTTTCATTGTAGAATGTAGAAAGTTACACAACACAGAACCGCACGCATTGTATTCTTCATCTAACATAATTAGGAACATTAAATTCAGACGTTTGAGATGGGCAGGGCATGTAGTACTTATGGGGGAATCCAGAAATGCATATAGAGTGTTAGTTGGGAGGCCGGAGGGGAAAAGACCTTTAGGGAGGCCGAGACGTAGATGGGAAAATAATGTTAAAATGGATTTGAGGGAGGTGGGACATTATGATAGGAAACTGGATTAATCTTGCTCAGGATAGGGATCAATGGCGGGCTTATGTGAGGGCGGCAATGAACCTCCGGGTTCCTTAAATGCCAGTAAGTAAGTAAGTTACTGATGAAACATTAAAAGGTTAAGTGTTATTGTTGTTATCATCATCATCATCATCATCATCATCATCTCTATACGTCGACCCTTTTTCAGCAGATGTACGAATAATGCGGTTAACTCTTCAATTTGAACTCACTGATTTACTATGTGATGTCAAATGAAAGCTAGATGTAAGGACTTGATAAATGTTGAACTTTCAAATCTTTACCAAAAAATAAATTTCCGAACCTTCGTTCTTTCGCTTGCTCTGTTGAAGCCATGTCCGCTACAACTTACGTTTGTGAAAAATTATTTTCAACAATTAAAATAGTAAAACCCAAATTTAGATCACGACTGACAGACAAATACCTTCGTGATCAACTACGACTGGCAGTAAGTGACATAATTCCTGATTTTGAAACTTTGTCGCAGAGACATTCTGAAGACAGTTAATTTTAGGTTGTGATATTGTTCATTTATTGTTCATTTCTTTGTTCGTTACACGTACTAAACATTAGTTTGTAGCCTTGTACTGTATAAAATTAAGTGCTTTACGTAAGGAAAATGAAAATCCGTTAATAAGTCAGACAGTTGCTTCACTTCCCCCTCCGGGTGTCCGCCTCCCTCCATAGGTGCTATGCGTGTTGCAGGTTACACAGTGACTCGGCGCACGATTACATTTTCGCCACCGCTGGTTTAAGGCTTTCATTGCAATATCTATTTTCCGCTAATTTCTCTTTCGTAGAGAAGCATCAGAAAGTAGCTGCCTTAATTAAAGTTGTTGGTAGTTTATTCTCTTTATTAAGGAGTGATTTTTAAAAATTAGACACAAATATGTTGGGGTATGTTTGAATGATACCACTTGTAAAAATGTCTGTTGTTTTAAATATTATTCTACGTCCATTTTGCATGCCCAAGCAGTCTCATAGTTAGTTTGATGTTGCCGTCACATTTCAATGTATATACAGAGGAGGGCGATGTGTATACAGGGACGTAGAGAAACACAGATGCAACTCATGAAATGAAATCAATCATTGGAAATGTTGTCAATTTATCCCATGCCGAAGCCTAGGACCATGCATATGGACATGGTCATACATCTGCATGTAAAAAAGTAAGGGGTGAAATAGGGGTTGGCTCGGGTTCTACGTGTAGAATATTGATAGCTCTATTAGTGAGCCCATGTGTTTGTGTGTGTGTGTTTTTATTCATTCCGTATACGCGGCCCACGAGAAAAAGAATTATGGTGGATGTGTGATCAGTCATTTGGCAGATGGTGCCGTGTAATTTGTGATGTTTGGGATTGAATAAAAAATATGCAGAATTACTGTATAGATTAATTGTATTTTTGTTTGTCATTACAAATAAATGTGTAAATCAGAATGACCTTTATCCTCAAAATATGTTTAGCCCCGCATTTTGCAGTTAAATAAGATGTATTGTTTGCCGATACCGTTCAACAGTCAAGCTAGCAGATCAATTGCGCCTGCACTGAGTGATAAGTCAATTAAAAATTGTCAGGTTATTAAATTTATTGCTTAAATAGCAGGGCGTCGAACACCTTTCGTTTGTCTGTTGCAATGAGGTTAAGGATTCCATCTCAGTAAATCCTGTAACGGCTGTAACGATTTTATTTACTTACAAATGAACTTCAAGGAACCCAGGGGTTCATTGCCGCCCTCACATGGTCAGTAATTGATTTCTTGTAAATAGTTTCTTTAATCTATCACAAAATATTTCAATATTCAGTAATTTCATCACTATACAATTTTGTTATTCTAGATTTAATTTGTAATTCAGTAAATATAAAATATTCTTTGTTTCTCTATGATAAATTATCTAGCTTTAATTATTCAGGTAATCTTTTCGTACTTTGATTTTATTTTAATTGTAATTGTAAATTTAATACTAATCGTAATGTTATTTGTAATTGTAATTATAAATTTAATACTAATTGTAATTTTATTGTTCATATTGTAGTTGGAATCTCCTGGTAGAGGGGCAGAGAAGGCCTGACGGCCTTATCTCTACCAGGTTAAATAAATAAATACTAATACTAATAAGCTCGCCATCGGTCCCTATCCTGAGCAAGATTAATCCAGTCCCTACCACCATATCCCACCTCCCTCAAATCTGTTTTAATATTATCCTCCTGTCTACGTCTCGGCCTCCCCAAAGGTCTTTCTCTCTCAGGTCTCTCAACTAACATTCTATATTCATTTCTAGATTCGCTCATCTAAAAGTCTAGATTTAATGTTCGTAATTATGTTGGGTGAAGAATACAATGCTTGTAGTTCTGCGTTGTGTAACTTTCTCCATTCTGTTGTAACTTCATCTTAGCTCCAAATATTTTCCTAAGCGTCTTATTCTCAAACACCATTAACCTCTGTTTCTCTCTCAAATTGAGAGTCCTAATTTCACATCCATACAGAACAATTGATAATATAACTGTCTTTGTAAATTCTAACTTTCAGTTTTTTTTTAGACCAGACTGGATGACAAAAGCTTCTCAACCGAATAATAACAGGCATTTCCCATATTTATTCTGCGCTTAATTTCCTCCCGAGTGTCATTTATATTTGGTACTGTTGCTCCAAGATATATCAATTTTTCCACCTCTTCAAAGACAAATTTCCAATTTTTATATTTCCATTACTTGCTTCAAGTAAAATTTTCGTGTTTCCCATAATCGTTTGTGGATTTTCTCATAACATATTCACGTCATCCGCATAAGCAAATATCTGAGTACCCTGTTCAATTCCAAACCCCCCTGTTTTCCTGGACTTCTTTCCTGGAATTTCTTAACATTTGTAATGGACTAAAATGATACAAGGCACTTTTTAAAATACGCCTACCGTTCCACCGTACCGAATGTTTCACAACTATTGGCAAAAATCTGTAGAGTGACTAGAGGACAATTAAATAAGGCAAAAAGTTCTAATAAACATGGATCTGTAAACTAACCCTTTCCGAGATATAATGTGATCACTGTGGCTTCCAACTGAATACATGTCCTATATTTTCAAACTCATTTCTTACAGATTCTACCAGAAGTTTAAGGACACCCTTTCGAAAGAGAATTTGCACTCCTATAATTATACTTATGTGAAATCCCATGATATTTATAAAGGGACCAATACCTGTAAAAAAATGAAGTTTTTTCACTGCAAACCCAAACAAATATCTTCCTTTCAAATTCTGGATTATATAATAATTTTTCTGTTAAGAAAACTTACTGAAGAATTACATTTTTTGTAGGAAAAAGAACAATTATTTCAAAATGGATGTATTTAGTTCAGTGAATTTTGGGATAGTGTTTGAAATATCTGAAAGGTTTCTTGTGCAAATATTACCTTTTGTTTAAACAAATCGTTCACGCATTAAAATCTAGATTTGTTTCTTTATATTCTTTAGGAAAAATTGTCATTTTGTAAAATTTTCTTGAGTCTGAAATTCGCAGCAAATTGACCCGGATCGCCACTTACATCATAATATTGGGAGTTGTTAATACTGGTCAATCAGATTATTGCCGCCATTTTAGTAAACAGTTCTGGAATTTGCTAAAAGTGAGAAAATGCAACATTTTTTTCTTGAAAATGTGAAAATGAGTCGAAATTCAGGAGTGTGGACGTGAAGTGGCAGATTATTATTATTATTATTATTATTATTATTATTATTATTATTATTATTATTATTATTATTCGTTATAAAAGTTGGAGATTTATCCTTCGAAGAGGTGGAAAAATTCAAATATCTTGGAGCAACAGTAACAAATATAAATGATACTCGGAAGGAATTTAAAAACAGAATAAATATGGGAAATGCCTGTTATTATTCGGTTAAGAAGCTTTTATCATTCAGTCTGCTGTCGAAAAATCTGAAAGTCAGAATTTATAAAACAGTTATATTACCGGTTGTTCTGTGTGGCTCTGAAACTTGAACTCTCACTTAGAGAGAGGAACAGAGTTTGAGGGTTTTTGAGAATAAGGTGCTTAGGAAAATATTTGGGGCTAAGAGAGATGAAGTTACAGGAGAATGGAGAAAGTTACACAACGCAGAGCTGCACGCATTGGATCCTTCACCTGACATAATTACCGAGGGACATTAAATCCAGACGTTTGAGATGGGCAGAGCTTGTAGCACGTATGGGCGAATCCAGAAATGCATATAGAGTGTTAGTTGGGAGGCCAGAGAGGAAAACACCATTGGGGAGACCGAGACGTAGATGGGAGGATAATATTGAAATGGATTTGAGGGAGGTGGGATATGATGATAGAGACTGGATTAATCTTGTTCAGGATAGGGACCAATGACGGGCTTATGTGAGGGCGGCAATGAACCACCGAGTTCCTTAAAAGCAAGTAAGTAAGTAAGTAAGTAAGTAAGTAAGTAAGTATTATTATTCGTAATGATGTGCATGGAACAAATAAGTTGAAGACATATGTTAAAAATGTCCATCCCAAAACGAAGAATATAAATCTACTTCCCTGTCGGAAATAAAATGCCTAGTCATAATTCGGGTATGGTGAATGTGTACCTGAAACACTGGACCACATAGAGACTTGAAAGTTAGTTGCAAAAATTGAAAACAGCGTATTTTATTTTGGAGAGATTTTCGTATGTGTACTTCCCTTGCATTTGCCATTCAGATTTCCAGTTTGTAACGTAATCCTTTTAATGCACCCGTCGCCATAGTCTAAAGGAAGTTTGTAATGGGAGCGAGTTCATGTAACTATCTCGGCCGACCCCAGGGAGCCATGCTTCAAGATTATGAGCCGCGGAATAAAAAATTGGAAGTAGTGCGCTTAAAAAGAGTTTCCACGGCTTAGAATGCAAACCTCTCTCCAATTATTTGACACACAGAGTTCAATTGCACGCACTGGAATAAGAACAAAATTATATTCACTACTTTCAATATAAATCCAGAGACCATTTTCGTAACATTTATAAAACAGTGAAAATTAACAGTGTCGTATAAATGAGAAACATTCCCTACGTCAGTTTTACACAATGTATGATCAAACTGCATCTTCATGGAAGATTTTCGCAAATACAATAATCGCGGCCACATAACCAAGCTATAGCTTATATATTATTTTAATGTACCGAAGTACATATGATATTTCCATGCAGATATTCTGCGTCATCATACGATGTAAGAGTAATGGAACAGAGAAAAATTATCTCCGGCGCCCGTATTTGAACCCGGGTTTTCAGCTCTACGTGCTGATGCTTTATCCACTAAGCCACACCGGATACCACGCCGGCGTCGGACAGAATCGTCTCAGATAAAGCTCCAACTCTCGGGTTCCCTCTAGTGGCCGCCCTCTGCACTACGTCATAGAGTCTATGAACGTAGGACCGAAGTCCACACATGTGCTGAGGTGCACTCGTTATGAGTGACTAGTTGGCTATAGCTTATAGCTATAGCTTATTTAACGACGCGGTATCAACTACGATGTTATCTAGCGTCGATGGAGTTCGTGATTTCAATATGTAATATCGGAGACGAGACAGAAGATTCGTGGTTTTCCTCATATTCACAATAATTATACTTGAAGGCCGATGATCTAAGCTCTCTAATAGATATAGGGTGATTCAGGAAGAATAATTAATATTTTATGCTCGACCATGCCGAAATGTAGTAATTATACACCTGGTAGCAGCCCTTTCATGGGCCTCATTAAAGTACACCTATTCATTAAAGTTCACGTGTTCCACCAATCAGAAAATACCATTGTAGCAATATGAAAGCGCAAGTATCGATTATTCTCGGATATGCAATTGAAAGACAACTAGAGAAACGTCACGGAGACTGGAAATCTAAAACTGTCGCAGAAGATTATGTTGGAGAATCGATCAAAAATAAAATTAAAATCTCGAATACAATATTAAAGTCAGTCGAAAAAAAAACACACAAATTAACATCAATTCACCGTCATCTTCCAGCCTTTCACAAAGCACATTCCCGCAAATTCATTTCACCAATTGCACAATAAATCACCTATATTTAAAATAAAGTCAGTTCTGTTACTATAATAATTAGCGTTAATTGTAAATAATATTCAAATAAATTCAATTTCTCATCTCGTTTTCCAATTCTAAATCAATTTCCAGGTTATATCAAAATTAGTTCATGTTATTCTCTAAATTATATCAAGGTCAATGACATTATTGTTCCTCGGAAAAAATCAATACTTTCGCGTCTGCGCACATCTCCCAGTTTACGAGCTTGCACAAGGTCACTTCTGCTCTTCAGTGAGATGCGAATAAAATGAATACTTCTGAATATTTTCAAGTTAGAAATATGGTCGAGCATAAAAAGTAGTATGAAACTTGCCTATTATGGTAATTAAGACGCTCGTATGAAAATTATGAAACTCGCTTCCGCTCGTTTCATAAACAAACATACTCGCGTCTTAATTACTATCATTATAGGCTCGTTGCATAATGTACTATTATAAAACAGTGAAAATGAACGGTTTCGTATAAATGACACTGTATCAAACTGCATCTTCGTGGAAGATTTTCGCAAATACATTAATCGCGGCCAAATAACTAAGCTATAGTTTATTTAACGACGCGGTATCAACTACGAGATTATCTAGCGTCGGTGGAGTTCGTGATTTCGAAATGTAATATCGGAAATGAGACAGAAAATTCGTCGTGGTTTTCCTCATATTCACAATAATTATACTTGAAGGCCGATGATCTAAGCTCTCTAATAGATACAGAGTGATACAGGAAGAATAATTAATATTTTATGAGCGGTACTATAGGATATTCGGATGGTCAACTTTACTGGGAAGCCAGAAGACTAATGGGTTTGTTCCAAATGGCTTGAGCATTAGATTAAATAAATAGTACTGGATAATCTCAGTAAAATATGCATGTACGCTTGTGTCCAATTTTGAAAGGTTATGAACGTACAGTAATTTCGACGTTACGCGTAACAATCCTTACAAATAAAAATAATAATAATAATAATAATAATAATAATAATAATAATAATAATAATAATAATGTTTTATTTAACCTGTCAGAGTTAAGGCCATACAGCCTTCTCTAACACTCAATCAGAAGTAAAACTGCGATACAAAAAACACTACAAATTTACAAAATACAGCACCAGATAACTATAATACAATGTAAATTAGTGGATAAATGAGACATATATTACATATAGACAGAAAGAAAAAGGCATAATAAAACGTGAACAGTAAGTCAAAATAAATGATATATTTAACATAAACATATGAGACGACAATAATAATAATGATAGTAATAGTAGAAGTAATAATAATAATAATAATAATAATAATAATAATAATAATAATAATAATAATAATAATAATAATAATTGTTGTTTATTTCACCTGCCAGAGTTAAGGTCATACGGCCTTCTCTAACACTCAACCAGGAGTGAAACTGCGATACGGAAAACACTACAAGTTTACAAAATACAGCATAAACACAAAAACTGAAGTGGATAATCATAATACAATGTAAACAACAAGTCGGTAGAAATAAGACATATATAACATAGGCCTATAGAAAGAAGGAAAATGCATAATAAAACGTCAACAGTAAGTCAAAATAAATTAGGCATACAAGTACAAAAATGAGACAATAATAATAATAATAATAATAATAATAATAATAATAATAATAATAGCAATAATAACAATAATAATAATAGCAATAATAATAATAATAATAGCAATAATAATAATAATAATAGCAATAATAATAATAATAATAATAATAATAATAATAATAGCAATAATAACAATAATAACAATTATAATAACAATAATAATAATAATAACAATAACAATAATAATAATAGCAATAATAATAACAACAATAATAATAATAACAACAATAACAATAATAATAACAACAATAACAACAATAATAACAACAATAACAACAACAACAACAACAACAATAATAATAATAATAATAATAATAATAATAATAATAATAATAAGGGATTATTTAACCTGGCAGAGTTAAGGCTATACGGCCTTTTCTAACACTCAACCAGGAGTAAAACTGCGTTACAAAAACACTACAAATTTACAAAATACAGCACACATACATACACACAAAAACGAAAGTGGATAATCATAATACAATTTAAACAACAAGTCAGTAGAAAAGAGACATATATTACATATAGAAAGAAAGAAAAATGCATAATGATATGTAAAAAGTAAGTCAAAATAAATGAGACATTGGCTACAAATATAAAAATATGAGAGTATAATAATAATAATAATAATAATAATAATAATAATAATAATAATAATAATTTTTATTTATTTTTTAGAACATTAACGTGCAAAACAACAGCACAAGGCCAATTACAGTTTAGCACGATACAAAACAAAACAAAACAAAACAACAAATGATGATGAGAATGAATGATAGAAAATGGCAGTGAGATGAAATACAATCAATATAATAGTCTACATCAATCATTGATCAAATAATAATTATAAAATTAGTACAATGAGATAATTGAAATAATGGGATAGTCTACATTAACCAATTGACCAAATGCAAGAAATAAAATGGACAAATAATTATAAAATTAGATCAGTGAGTTAAAAACTCAAAGATATACTACACATTAAATGGATCCAAGTTGAATCCATGCAAATTAGCATATTTAATGCATCTGCAGACCGGAGACAGAGATTTAGGATTCTTATTATAAAACAATTTATGAAATCTTAAACCATTAGCAGGAATACGAAGACTGATATTGCTTATGAAGGATTCACAATCAATATCACCTTTAATGACTTTACAAAAAAATAAATAATCAAGATCCTGACGTCTGGTGAACAAACTACCGCAATTGAAATAATTGCATTTAATCTCATAGTTATAATCGGAATTTGGTAAAAATCTATAAGAACACAAGGAACTAAATTTTCTTTGAATATTCTCCAATTTAGCCGAGTCAGTGGAAGTAATGGAGTTCCATACAACAGATGCATATTCAAGCTTGGATCTAATCAACGTATAGTATAAAATTAATAAACACATAGGAGTGGAAAAAGAATAAGTTATAGACCTAATTAGACCAAGCATTCTTAACGAATGGGTATAAATATATCGCACATGATCATGGAAATATAATTTAGAATCAAGTAGGACACCAAGATCTCTAATACAATCTTTCTTAGTAATTACGACATTACTGAGAGAATAGTTTAATTTTAGGGAGGTAGTTTTCCGTGAAAAGGAAATAATAATAATAATAATAATAATAATAATAATAATAATAATAATAATAATAATATTAATAATAATAATAATAAAATAGTAAAGTACAAAGCATACAATGAACACAATATTTATTAGGTAGCCTACACACAGCAAGGAAAATTATTATTAAAATTAGCTCGAATATGATGAAACGAAAACAGATAAAATAAAATAAATGTCACTAGAAAACAAAGAAGTAGCGAATACGTGGAAACATGCAATACAACACTTGTCATAACAGTAAGCTAGTTTAGCAACTCGTCATAAGATAATTTTGTAACATGAATCTGGAAGATTTCAAGGTTCGGCAGCCCTTGAATTCAGGCGCAGAGAGTTCCATTGACGAGAAGTAGCATCAGTGAAAGATGAGGAATATAGAGATGATGTGTGGCGTGGAAGACAAGTCTAGTTTGGGCCCGTCTCGGGTATTTTATTTCCCCAGTGCCCACCATATCTGATGAGCGTTCCCCTATTCGCCACTAGGGAGACGTCCGATGGGGGACTATCAACCTCACAATCTCGCAATCCCAGATGTTTACATTATATTTGGTGGGAAAAGAATACACCGAAAAGTACAAAGAAAGGATTTTTCAGAATCATAGTTCAGAGCGTTATGACTGACGACATATGGGGAGGAATTATCGAGATTAAAGCAGACATTAAGAAAGAAACCATTGGCTACTGAAATGGACTTTTAAAGAATACTTTAGAAAAAACAAGAGTGAATAGATTGAATTCCTAATGCATTAATAAGAGAAAATAATATGGAAATAGAAACACTATAGAAAGATGAAGTCCAGAAACTTCAGTTAGTATGGAGCAATAATTAACATTAGATCCCTATTATTAACAACGACAACCAAATTTCTTGGCTTAAAAATCGATAATGTGTTAAATTTGAAAAATCATATTAAAGAAATTACCCCCAAACTAAATTCAGCTTGTTTTGCTATTAGATCTATGCAAAAAGATAGTAAATATCAATACCTTAAAAACAATATACTTTGCATACTTCCACTCGGTAATGAGTTTTGGAATAATATTCTGGAGAAATTCCACATATAGTAACAGTATATTTCTATTACAAAAAAGAGTAATTAGAATAATAGGTGCTAAATCTAGGGAATCGTGTAGGACTATTTTCAAAAAACTACAAATAATGCCCATGTCTTGTCAGTATATCTTTTCATTAATAATCTTCTTCGTATATAATCGTGAAAACTTTGTAACTAATTCAACAGTTCACAGCATAAATACGCATAAAAAAATACTTTCATACTCCATCGGCAAGTCTATCGTGATATCAAAAAGGAGTGCGTTATATGGCAGTAAAAATTTTTAATAGCCTCCCTATCGATATAAAAAATGAAACTCAAAACATAAGAATATTTAGGGCCAAATTAAAGAAGTACCTAATCTCTCACGCCTTCAATTCTGTAGGTGAATTCATGACATTCAATAACGTTTCATGAAATTGATACTAAAACTGTGTGTTGTACTATTAGACTATATTGTAAATCTCGTCTGTATATTTTTCATCTATACTGTGACTATAAATTAAGACTTTATAATAGTATTAAGTTTTGACTTGTTCCATATTCTAGCTGTGAAGCAATGTATGAATACCACGGAATGTTAATAAATACAATACAATGCAATATAATACAATACAATACAATATAATACAATATGCACACTGTAAGAATGGACAAAACAAGATGGCCAAAGAAGATAATAGAATGGACACCACCAGGGAAAAGGGTACAGGGTCGGTCTAGGCATGATTGGAGAAATTATGTAATGAAGAATTAAATGTAAATTGGATACAAAGAAGCAACGGCAATTGTAGAAATAGTCATGAGTTGTAAATAAAGTAGAGGCAGCACTACCGATTATGGGCCATGTGCATTCACATGCGATACGAGACAACTGATGATCTTAGTTGGAGATATTGTCGATATATTGAATGATAAAACCGGTTGCTATGACAACAGATGTAGCCCTTGGTAGAAATGCACGCCAATGTCATCAAAGGTTACTTGATGATAGTGATATTTGTGTTATCTGCGGGTTCTGTGTAATTACATCAGACAAGGGCAGGCGATTGGACATTTGTAATGCCCCACCACCCGGTTTCTTTCTCTTATCCACATCGATCACAATGCAGATTCCAATGTTATGTCATTCATTGAGATCGGTGACCTTGTCTCACGTTCTCACATCAGCAGCATATGGTAACGTCTGATTCACATTGGGGCGAGACGTTTTACCAAACAAATGCATCTAGCTCCGTCATCGTTGGAAAACGCACCTATGTTCATATGAACTTTTTCACTCAAAATGGCCTAAGATATCGTATCCTAATTTTTTTACCTTTCCTCGTGAATCACCCTGTAGGTAAAGTGTAGCGTATATTTCTAGTTGTCAGCAAAATTCAAAATTTCTCTGAAGTGACTCTTGGGTTAAAACAATTCGAGAGGCACTATAGTAAACACTAGACAGTACTGTTTATGAATTAGAGGAAGATCTATGTAGAATATACAATATACTTTTATGCAGGACTGTCAGTGCACATATCTCTCTCTCTCTCTCTTTCTCTCTCTCCCGTGTGAGGGATATCCCACACGCGTAAAGTTCAGCTTGGTACTAAAACTTCGTGCGCTTTTATAAATTGCACATCACAGTTTATTGTCTGAGATATTTTATACATCCCATAAACCCGTTCTCGCAATAACTTGTCCTTGCGAACTGTCAAAAAAAGCCTTTACGACTTTTTTACTATTCAGAAACCACTGCTTCATGTAAGTGTTCTTTCACTTAGACTTTTCTCAACATACTTTTACGTAGTGTACAATATGAAAGGAAACTTCAATTCCAATCACCGTATGTCCTTAGTAATGTAAAGATAAATCCGAATTTGTCCTGCAATTTCTATTTTGATCCAGAACTGAACTGATGCAAAAGATAACAGCTACAGTATATTTCTACAAATTAATTTAATGTCAATGAAAATTGCTTTCTTTTTGTAGAAAGCTTGTATTGTATGTATGTGTTGTAAGTATTGTATTTATTACTGACTGTGAATTTATGTACATATGCCAGTGGCAGTATCGCGTAATCTAATAAAAAATATTTACGTAATTTTACAACAGTGAAAATACCATGAATATGAGAAAAATACAGCAACAATAATAATAACAATAAGATGAATAAAGGAAGTTATTGGTGTGTGGATAAGCTTCAGGGCTTCTACCGCGTTGTCATGGTGTTATTGGCTGACGTTTCGACCGCTGTGTTGTGGCCATCTTCAGAGCCACAACACAGCGGTCGAAACGTCAGCCAATAACACCATGACAACGCGGTAGAAGCCCTGAAGCTTATCCACACACCATGTACACCAGCCGCGGAAGCCTACGTCAACACTTAAAGGAAGCTATTGTTTAAAGAAAATTTAAATACCTAAATGGAACATAATTTTTCAACATAATTAATTGCATGCCAACAGTGAACGAGAGAAAAATTCGAGGCAGAAGAAGATGATAGAGGACATTAAGATATTATATGGATCGAATGCGGAGACTGAGAAGAAGGCAGAAAATAGGAAAGAACGGAGAATGCTGGATTTGCAGTGAAAGACCTGCCTTTGGGCAAAACACTATGAATGAAAGAATGCATGAACAAAATTGTTTACATATGAACTTAATATGTATATTATTAACTTAATCAATTGCACACAATGTTAATTAAAACTCAACTTAATTACACATAATCCTAATTAATTAAACATCAACTTAACTATTCACACATGAACTTAATTATGTACCAATTCAATTAATTACACATGAACTTAATTCGTTACACACGAACTTAATTAATTGCACATGAACTTAATTATGTACCAATTCAATTAATTACACATGAACTTAATTCGTTACACACGAACTTAATTAATTGCACATGAATTTAATTCGTTACACACGAACTTAATTAATTACACATGAACTTAATTCGTTACACACGAACTTAATTAATTGCACATGAACTTAATTATGTACCAATTAAATTAATTACACATGAACTTAATTCGTTACACACGAACTTAATTAATTGCACATGAACTTAATTCGTTACACACGAACTTAATTAATTACACATGAACTTAATTCGTTACACACGAACTTAATTAATTGCACATGAACTTAATTATGTACCAATTAAATTAATTACACATGAACTTAATTCGTTACACACGAACTTAATTAATTGCACATGAACTTAATCATATATCAGTATATTAATTAATTATACATCAACTTAATTACGGTACCTATTTACATATCAAGTTCATTAATTACGTGCAATCTTATCTTTCATATCAATTTAATGATCTAATTTACTTAATAGCTTAAATTACTTTTATGCTCTACCATGCCGAAATGTACTAATTATACACCTGGTAGCAGTCCTTTAATACATGTCATTAAAGTACACCTACTCATTAAAGTACAGGTCTTCAGCCAATGACAACTCAGCTTACATGTGTTCAGCCAATGACAAGTCAGCTTTGTACCGTTATAAAATCGCAAGTATCGATTATTCTCGGATATGCAATCGAAAGAGAATTAGCGAAAAGTCACGGAGGCTGGAAATCCAATACTGTCGCAGAAGGTTATGTTCTGTTACTATAATAATTAGCGTTAATTGTAAATAATATTCAAATAAATTCAATTTGTCATCTCGTTTTTCAATGTCGAATTCAATAATCAAAGTTATACCACGTTTAACGGGATTACACAAGGTCAATGACATTATTGTTCCTCGGAAAAAATCAATACTTTCGCGTCTGCGCACATCTCACAATTCACGACCTAGAACAAGGTCACTTCCGATCTTGTCAGATACAAATAAAATGTATACATCTGAATACCGGTAATTTCAAGTTAGAAATATGGTCGAGCATAAAAAGTCGTATGAAACTCGCCTATAATGGTAATTAAGAAGCTCGTATCAAAATTATGAAACTCGCTTGCGCTCGTTTCATAAATATCCATACTCGATTCTTAATTACTATCATTAAAGGCTCGTTGCATAATGTACTGTTAAAGTTCACTAGGGAAAAACAAGCCTCAAAAATCACTGCAGGCAATTCATTCCGATTTCTATAGGCTAGTTGTATTTAGGAATGAAAGTTAACCGATACGTGGTCTCTTTCGTCTACTTTTTATTTTAAAATCGAGATCACCTTTACCATAATAAGGTAGCCTTTTTATTCCTGATGGCTGATGATGTATTATCTACCCATGCTATTTGATTCATATAATCTGACCTATACAATGCGCGTCACCTACCTCACCTTCGCCTGGTTTTAATAGTTACCAATAGTTAGTTACAACCAATACTATATCTAATAATAATCATAATAGGTGATAGTAAGAGCAATATGCTCTATCTTAAATTCAAGCTATTTACACCAAACTCCCTAAGTTTTTTTTACGTAAAAATAAGAGACAAAGATTTTTGTTTCAGAAACATATTATATAGATAATGTAAACGATTAGGCCAATATTTCTATGAACATAAAGTATTATAAAATAAAATGACTGTTCTATATCCAAGTAATTCAATTATACAGTATAGCATATTTTAACGTTAAAGATAAGAGTTTTGAAGATACAGGTACAATAGCAATATAGCAATACACTAATTTCTGCTAACAATAATTCCCAATTGAAGGTCTACCTGCAAAAAAAGGAGTGACTCTACTTTTTGGTCAATCAAGGCCCACTGATTGGATCAACACCAAATTTTCTTCTAAAATTGCGTTGTACAGTGAAAACAGACTGGGATGTGTGAAAATCTAGCACACAAAATGCCCTCCTGTCTTCGTTTTCAGTCATTTTTCTGTTATATCGTCTCCTAGCAACGAAATTAATAAATACGTGACAGATTCACCAACATAACAAAAAATATTTGAGATTCTCTTTTCATTGATACCAATATTATGTTCCTAGGTGTATCCTAACGATAGCTATTCAAGTTTGTAATCGGAAAGATCATTTATAGGAACGCTGTATTTATTAAAGGACATGTTTTTGGAAACCCAATATAAAGATCTGGAAGATGTTAATATTTTCAAATTGCCAAGAAAATTAAAATCCGCTAATCTGAGGCCTTATGTAATCAAAACCACAACCTTGTTTGCCTCCACATTATATTATTTGACAACAATTGTTTTACAAAAATGAACATTGTAAAATCAAAAAGAACTCGTATTACAGATGAACTTCTCATTTCACAGTTAAGATTTGCCACATGTCATTTTAATCTTACCATTTTCTTTGAATTACTGTTCCGATTTTGTTTTATTATACTTAACAATCATTGTTCTAGGACGTTTGTGGAAAATGACAAAGAATAATACATTATGCTTGCGCTCGTTTCATAAACTTACTCGCGTCTTAATTACTACCATTACAGGCTAGTTTCATACGACTTTTAATGCTCGACCATATTTCTAAATTGAAATTATTCATAAGTATTCATGTTATTCTTATCTGACTGGGGAGCGGAACTGACCTTGTGCAATATCTCGTAAATTGTGAGATGTGCGCAGACGCGAAAATATTGCTTTTTCCGAGACACAAATGTCATTGACCTTGATATAATCTACAGACTAAAATAAACATTAATCTTGATATAACCTTGAATTTGATTTAGACATTGAAAAATGAGATGACAAATTGAATTTATTTGAATCTAATTTACAATTAACGCTAATTATTATAGTAACAGAACATAACCTTCTGCGACAGTATTGGATTTCCAGCCTCCGGTGACGTTTCGCTAGTTGTCTTTCGATTGCATATCCGAGAATAATCGATACTTGCGCTTTCATATTGCTACAATGGTGTTTTTTGATTGGTGGAACACCTGAACTTTAATGAATAGGTGTACTTTAATGAGGTCCATTAAAGGGCTGCTACCAGGTGTATAATTACTACATTTCGGCATGGTCGAGCATAAACTAAATTAAAACATCAATAATAACCATGAATAATCGATACTTGCGCTTTCATATTCTGCAATGGTGTTTTCTTATTGGTGGAACACCTGAAATTTAATGAATAGGTGTACTTTAATGAGGTCCATTAAAGGGCTGTTACCAGGTGTGTAATTACTACATTTCGGCATGGTCGAGCATAAACTAAATTAAAACATCAATAATAACCATGGTGTTCAACGTTGAACTTCTAAGTTTACAGTTCGGCACTGCATATTAAATACTGTGGTAAGAAGGAGCGTACCCATCCCCTTTCATCCCTTTCATTTCAGTGTTGAGCTTGTTGCGTTCTATTCGGAAGGTAAGTTTTGCCGTTGTATGAATTAAAAGCAACAGAGATTAAGGACTCATTTTCTTTCACCCGACATAATATAATTAACCAATGAACACTCGACACAAGTTGTATATTCATATCTCAGATCAGAACTGGAATTTGATTTGACTTCCTTCCCAGACCCTTGCATCGTCTAGCACTTTCTATTTTCCATTTCTTCCGATTTCATTTCTCTCTACATGTCATCCTTCGTGATAAATTATCTGTTCTCGTCGCATGAAAAAGAAAAGACTTGCGTGCTTCCAATATTTCTCCTTCTTAAGAATTCCCTTCTCGTGGGGCGACAAGACCAAAGACGTGAAACGCACATAACGCGATTAGCAAATTTACAGAACCGCTCCCAGCTCTTCAGGCGTTTGCAGCAACAAAAGAGCTCTGTCAACAACCTGTTTACAAGCTATTCACTTGTTCAACGGTTTGTGTAGTTTAAGAAATTTTTAACTTGTCTTTGAGTTGCAAATCAAGCCTTCAGGTGTACCTCCCTGTAAAGTTGATTTGAATAATTTCGAGGGAAAATTGTTCCGGGGCCAGGTATCGAACCCGGGACCTTTGGTTTAACGTACCAACGCTCTACCAACTGAGCTACCCGGGAACTCTACCAGACACCGATCCAATTTTTCCGTCTATATCCACAGACCTCAAAGTGGGCTGACAGCTGTCAGGCAACCAACATTGAGTGCACACTAACTCTGTGTGACTTAAATTGTGGTTTTCTATTATGATGCAAATCAAGCTTTCAGGTATAATTCCCTGTGAAGTTGATTTGAATAATTTCGAGGGAAAAATTGCTCCGGGGCCAGGTATCGAACCCGGGACCTTTGGTTAACATACCAACGCTCCACCAACTGAGCTACTCGGGAACTCTACCAGCCATCGATCCAATTTTTCCCTCTATATCCACAGACCTCAAAGTGGGCTCACAGCTGTCAGGCAACCAACATTGAGTGCACAATAACTCTGTGTGATTTAAATTGTGGTTTTCTATTATGATGCAAATCAAGCTTTCAGGTATAATTCCCTGTGAAGTTGATTTGAATAATTTCGAGGGAAAAATTGTTCCGGGGCCAGGTATCGAACCTGGGACCTATGGTTTAACTTACCAACGCTCTACCAACTGAGCTACCCGGGAACTATACCAGACACCGATCCAATTTTTCCGTCTATATCCACAGACCTCAAAGTGGGCTGACAACCGTCAGGCAACCAACATTGAGTGCACACTAACTCCGTGTGACTTAAATTGTGGTTTTCTGTTAACGAACAGTGACGTTTATGATGCAAATCAAGCTTTCAGGTATAACTCCCTGTGAAGTTGATTTGAATAATTTCGAGGGAAAAATTGTTCCGGGGCCAGGTATCGAACCCGTGACCTTTGGTTAGCGTACCAACGCTCTACCAACTGAGCTACCCGGGAACTCTACCAGACACCGATTCAATTTTTCCGTCTATATGCACAGACCTCAAAGTGGGCTGACAACCGTCAAGCAACCAACATTGAGTGCACACTAACCCTGTGTGACTTAAATTGTGGTTCTCTGTTAACGAACAGTGACGTGTATTATGCAAATCAAGCTTTCAAGTATAACTCCCTGTGAAGTTGATTTGAATAATTTCGAGGGAAAAATTGTTCCGGGGCCGCGTATCGAACCCGGGACCTTTGGTTAACGTACCGACGCTCTACCAACTGAGCTACCCGGGAACTCTACCAGACACCGATTCAATTTTTCCCTCTATATCCACAGACCTCAAACTGGGCTGACAACCGTCAAGCAACCAACATTGAGTGCACACTAACTATGTGTGACTTAAATTGTGGTTTTCTGTTAACGAACAGTGACGTTTATGATGCAAATCAAGCTTTCAGGTATAAATCCATGTAAAGTTCACTTGAATAATTTCTAGGGAAAAATTGTTCCGGGGCTGGGTATCGAACCCGGGACCTTTGGTTAACGTACCAACGCTCTACCAACTGAGCTACCCGGGAACTCTACCAAACACCGATCCAATTTTTCCGTCTATATCCACAGACCTCAAAGTGGGCTGACAGCTGTCTGGCAACCAACATTGAGTGCACACTAACTCTGTGTGACTTAAATTGTGAATTTCTGTTAACGAAAAGTAACATGTATTATGCAAATCAAGCTTTCAGGTATAACTCCCTGTGAAGTTGATTTGAATAATTTCAAGGGAAAAATTGTTCCGGGGCCAGGTATCGAACCCGGGACCTTTGGTAACGTACCAACACTCTACCAACTGAGCTACCCGGGAACTATACCAGACATCGATCCAATTTTTCCGTCTATATCCACAGAACTCAAAGTGGGCTGACAGGCGTCAGGCAACCAACATTGAGTGCACACTAACTCTGTGTGACTTAAATTGTGGTTTTCTGTTAACGAACAGTGACGTTTATGATGCATTTCAAGCTTTCAAGTATAACTCCCTGTGAAGTTGATTTGAATAATTTCGAGGGGAAAATTGTTCCGTAGTCAGGTATCGAACCCTGGACCTTTGGTTTAACGTACCAACACTCTACCAACTGAGCTACTCGGGTACTCTACCAGACACGGATCCAATTTTTCCGTCTATATCCACAGACCTCAAAGTGGGCTGACAGCTGTCAAGCAACCAAACGAACAAGTGGAGCAAGTGCGGGGTCTCCTTGTTGTTGACCATCGCTGGACTCTACGGGAATTATCAATCGAGATTGGACTCAGTCATCAAACTGTATGGCATATCCTGAAGAAAAATCTACACATGACAAATTGCAGCACGCTGGGTTCCTCGTAACCTGACAGGAGCACAGAAGTGGCACCGATACGCAATAGCTCAACTTCACCTACAGAGATACCACAACGAAGAGGACATATTCCTGAACCGTATTGTTGCCGTTGACGAGACGTGGCCACGGGCATAAGAGCCTGAACTGAAGCGTTAGTCTAATGAATGGCACCAGAAAGGATCACCACGTCCAAAAAAGTATAATATGAACCCTCTATAGTGAAAGTCATGCTGATAGTGCCATACGACAGTGAAGGTGTTATTTGCCATTGCGTACCGTAAGACTAAAATGTCAATGCAGCTTATTGTCTTTGAATTTTCTAAATAGGCCTACTTAATTTAGAAAATTTACTACACCTCTGTAATACAAAAACGTTACGTGCTACGACATTTTTACTACTATTTTCGTGTTCAGGAGAGCCTATTTAGTGAAAGTTGCCTGATTTTTGTCAATGTTGCAGAAAAAAAGTTGAAATTTGTCGACTAGTGTAATTATTATTTCTTATCTGTGATGTATTATACACTATTTCGTTTCATAATTTATAATCTCAGCATTGGCGGTGCGTCAATAAGAGCACAAGAGCACGTGAACACCTTGTTTCCATTAATGCAAGACTAGTTTTATTATTTAATACCGTATTGGCGTAGTGGGGATGCATAATATCAGGATCGAGTATTTTAAATTTCCCGCATCTTGCATAAACTTCTTATGTAAACTTGGCAACATCCGTTCACGTACAAGCCGTGCTCTTTTCAAGAAGGTTACAGGAATTTCACGCATGAGCGGGAGAAAATTGTCTTTCGCTGGCCGCTTATGACTCGTCAAGAGCACAAAGCATTAAGTGAACAGCGAATCTATTCTACAGATATCAGGTGCATCGATGCCTATCGTTTACGTGCTATATCTCGAGGAGAAAATTTAATAAGTATGTATTTTAGCCTGCAGGTGTCAGCATCTCACTGTCGGAACGTTTACTTTATGTGGATGTGTGTACAGTGCTGCTACGAGAGTGTAGTTTGTGAATTACTATACTTCAGTGTCGGCATATAGCATAGTTTGGCTTTCAAAGACGTGCTGGCTGAATGTGATGGTGGTATGAATTTAAGTATCTGTATGGTAGTGTATAATATTTAAGAATAATATTTACTGGCATGTATTTATAGTAATCAATCTATGTGAATGGGATTACAGTACTGGTATAGGCTATAGTGTATCAGTGTGTTGTGAATCAAAACACAGTATATTATTGATCACACGTTTTTGTCAATTGTTTTAGGTATTAATTTTAACAGACGTAAACAATGAACTCTGTTCAAGTAATTTTGAAGAGTAAAGAACCGGGTAAACTGGCTTTCCAGGAAAAAATTGGAAATAAAAAGACTAGGTTTCATTATTATTATTATTATTATTATTATTATTATTATTATTATTATTATTATTATTATTAATGTTGTTTTGAATTTATATACGGTTTTTTCGACAGTGAAAGATTGGAATCATGACATTTCATATTAGGCTAAAAACATACGATTTCAAATTCTCTTCGATTTTGGAACACAAAATTGTGAACACACATTATATTTTATCACGAGCCGCCACTGAATCTCAGTAATATTACTTTTAGTTTAGTCTATGAAAACAAAGCATGGAGAGCGTTACACTTTGTGATGACGGTACTAAGAAAAGGTTCTGATAAATCCAAAGAGATTGCATATAAATCACTAGTACGTCCAGTAATGGAATATGGTGCTGCATGTTGGAATCCTTACAGATTAGATCATATTAAGACACTGGAAAAGATTCAAAAAACGGGCTCTTAAGTGTTGTCGGAGAAATTCACCATTAAAATGGGACACACTCACGGACAGGAGAACGCGAATTCGATTATGCGCACTGTTCAAAACATACAGAGGTGAGCCTGCCTGGAGAGAAATAAAAAATAGGTTGCAGCCGCCAAATTACTCTTCAAGGAACGACCACTCATATAAATTGAGGGAAAGAAGGCAGAGGACGGACACTGGAAAGTTTTCTTTTCTCAATCGTACTATCAGGGACTGGAATGCTTTACCTGCAGACTTACTAAAGGCTTTACCAACAACCAAAAATGTATTTAAAATAGGCTTAAGGACCTTACTAATAGACGATAATTATACATAGTATTTAAAGGGTGTAAATGATATGTTGTTATTGAAGTGTTGTATCAGTGAAGAATTATGTTGTGTCAGTGAAGAAGTATGTCGTGTCAGTGAAGTGTGTCGAGTAAGTGAAACGTGTTCCTGTCAGTGAAGCTTTATAGTTTATAGTGGCAGTGCAAAGTATTTGAACAGTGACATGTTTTTGAAGTGTTAGTGAAATCAGGATAGAATCAGTGAAATGTGTCGTAGTTCCAGTGCAGTGAGTGAGTTGACAGCGAAATGAGTGTAATTTGAAAGGTACTTGTGCAGATATGAACATACATACTCCTGGGTTTTAGTTCGATCTTAGTTTTAAAATACAAATTAGATTTATTTGAAATGTTATTTTAAGTGATCGTGCTTCATTTAATTTAATATATTCCCTGTTATTGTTTTTGTTAATTAATTATTAGTATTATTATTAATTGTACTTTTAATTAATAAATTTATTATTGTCATTATTGAGTGTAATTAGTTACCACTGCCACCGGGTATATACCCCTGGGGTGTGAATAAATACATACATACACATACATACATACATACATACATGTAGTTGAATAGTACAGAAAGTTTAACATCTTAATGTTATAGTATTAATTTTAAAGCCTGTTAAACACAGTATCTCCTCTATCACATGACATCAATAAATATTTCTACTCCTACAATTTGTTTTCATATTTAATATTACAGGATGTAGGATTTATGCAACGTAACCTTATTGCTGGCTTAATTTGAGAGGTGGGATGCCCAACGCATAGCAAAGCCACATAAATGGTACACAAACTTCAGCGAATGAATTGCTGCAGCTGTGGAAACAAATTACAATTTGATGCAACTGTGGTTAAATTGTTTCCAGTGCCCATACGAGCAGGATCAGAGACTCCGCACAACAAATCCTTTGTCTTTCCAACCGTGGGCTTATTTCGTGCATATACCTCTCCCGTCCATTTCATGAGCTTGTAGTAGAGGAATTAAACTGATTCCTATTATAACGCAAGTGAGAAATAATGGCCAGTACAAATGTTTGTTTTGGTTGAAGTTAATAAATATTTAATCTCAGTTACGTAGTACAAAATTACAAAATGTAAACGGAATTGGGAATTATCTACAGTAGTTCAACCCTATAATAGTTTAAAATATAATATGGGCTATTCCATGTGAAATCGACCAGTAAAAAACTTGGCATATTTTTATACTCTAATTTTTCCCTACTTATACAAGGTGCTGAGGGGAGTGCATTTTCAAAAATATACTATCGAAAGTCAAACGGTTTTCGTGTTATTGAACGACAAATTTTGCGTACGGTATTTTATAAAAACAAGCCTCTTTCAGCGCTCAAAACTCTGGAACCATTTACTGCAGAACATTGAACGAGAGCTTATTTTGAAGCTGACATTTGGTAGGTTATGATAAGAAGTAATCCTTATGTTTATTGTACACAGAGAGACAGATAATTTGATTTTACTTGCTTTATGGCCATTTGTAAAAATGTAAAAAAATATTGAGAAAAAACCTTGCATTATTAAGAGGGATTCGGCATTGTTTCCTTAGTGGCTCGGCAATAAGTTTCGAGGGTATTAAATAAATTATTTTCACACGCCTAGACTTGAACGGCGCAGTACCACACGCACTGGCCGAGAGCTGAAGATAAGCGAGCATTTGGCGTCATTTTACTCCTGATTTTATGAAAACTTGTGATAAAGCTAGCCCAGCCATGACTACTAGACGACACATCACTTGTTTGTCTCCTGGTCTTGCTTGTCTCGACTACCTCCCGTCTCACAGTCAGCTGGTTAGTTCACGCGCGTACTATTTATTTTCTTTATTTGATATTTTCAATACTTTCTTATCAACGTACCAACAGTAAAAAATATCTGTTTTTTTTTTTGTACTTTCAATGTGGAATCTAACCATATAGCCTATTTTTTTTAATATTTTTTCGTGGCCAAAGGCGTCTTAATGAAGAAATATCTAAATTTCTCCATTTCCATAAAAAGTAAGAAAAACTGTTTACATGTCAATACAAACTTTAAATTCTCAGTATCAAAATAAACCATGATATTGATCATTGAGTGAAAGGGTTTCGGAGCCACAACAGTTTAAAGTTGTTAATTTTATGAAAATACGATACATTTAAATATTATTAATTTAAACACTATGAAGTTCTGGTCAACGGACAGAAAAAGTTTCATTGTATTTAAAAATTGCAAGGTCAACTTTCTCTATATTTCGGTCGATTTGAGATGGAATAGCTCATACATACTAGTGGCTTGTGCAGCAAATGCTACAAACTAAGTTCATTAGAAGTACAAATTAATTTTTTTCAAAATTATTTCCATTGAAGAATACCAGACATTTTGGAAGTTATTTGCTTCCATAATAATGAAACATATCCCTCTGAATGGTTTTCTTTGTGCTAAATATTTTTTATTGAACCTATACATCTTCAGTTCTTGAGTTTCATTAAATATATGGAAAAGATCTATACCACTTGATTAATAACTATAAAAATATTACATTTTTAATAACAATATTATCATACTTAAGTTTTGTATAGACTACTATATAGCCGCCACTCAGTAAATATTACAGAAATGAAGATCTAACTTCAGATATTCTCTACGCCTACTTATATAACCCCAAAAGCTTTCACTTTCATATCATCAACAAAGCATCAATCTGTATAATAAGTTACAAATACATCATGGCATTCACTATAATATTTCATTTTTAATGGTAATAATGTCATCAAACATTCTTAAGTTTTGTAGTTTTTAATATCCAATGCACAAACAGCTGTACTCAGAAAATTACACACCAGAGAATCTGACCTGTAAATTTTTTTTAGTAAAGCTTGAAGTTTTTAATAACCAACATTACAGAAACATTCTGAAAAAGTTATACAAATGAAGATCGACATATTGGTACTTTGATGTCAGAGAATCTGAGCCATCTGAACTCTAAATATATCGTAGCCTTCGTGTGATATTGTTTATTGTAGTGCGTTTGTGTTTTGTTTTATTCTATAAAAGCCATTATTTCTGAAAACGGACGACAGATGGATTTTGTAAATTGGAAAATGATGTAGGAAAACTGAAATTTCACTGCAAACTACTATTTTTCTGAAAAAGTTTGGGTTCCAAGCTTCAAAATGACGGGTCATTTATTAAAATTTATTCAGTCGTTTACCCGTACTTTTCATTACCAGTTCAAAATTATATATAGATATCAACATTACCTCTACTTTTATATAAAGTGATAGTGGTGTTGTTGTTGTTGTTGATGATGATGATGATATTCACCATTATGATCATTTATTTGTCTAATAAATTAGTTTAGTATTGGACTTTTCTTGATTGAATATAAATCTTGTGTTGTTTCGAAACTATGATGGCCTCATTTTCAGAGAAGAAGAAAGGAGCACGAAAGAGATTATGTGTTATGAAATTATTTTGTACGAAGGAGGGAATCGAAGGCTTACACTGCAGCCTGAGGCGTATTATGATTACCACTTCTGTGAATGATTGGGTCGAAAGGTCGTGTTCTTATGTAAGTACAGCACGCCGCACCGTGAACTTAACCCGAGCAGTGGGATGGATGATGATGATGATAATGATGATGATGATGATGATGATGATGATGATGATGATGATGATGATGAATTGGACACACACAGAATTTTCTGTCGCTGATTTTAATGGGAGAATTTTAAGTTTATAAAATATGGGCTGACATTTTTTATTTTGTTAGGTCTAATTAAAATGTTTAAATACCTATATACTGTTGCTTCCAAATATTTGAACTTCTCCACCTCTTCAAAAGATAAATTTCCAATTTTTATAATTCCATTTCGTACAATATTCTCGTCACGAGACATAATCATATACTTTGTCTTTTCGGGGTTTACTTCCAAACCTCTCTCTTTACTTGCTTCCAGTAAAATTCCCGTGTTTTCCCTAATCGTTTGTGGATTTCCTCCTAACATATTCACGTCATCTGCATAGACAAGCAGCTGATGTAACCCGTTCAATTCCTAACCCTCTCTGTTATCCTGGACTGTTATATAAATAATGCTCGGGAGGAAATTAAACACAGAATAAATATGTCAACTGCCTGTTATTATTCGGTTGAGAAACTTTTATCATCCAGTCTGCTGTCGAAAAATCTGAAAGTTAGAATTTATAAAATAGTTATATTACCGGTTGTTCTGTATGGTTGTGAAACTTGGACTCTCACTTTGAGAGAGGAACATAGATTAAGGGTGTTTGAGAATAATGTGCTTAGGAAAATATTTGGGGCTAAGAGGGATGAAGTTACAGGAGAATGGAGAAAGTTACACAACACAGAACTGCACGCATTGTATTCTTCACCTGACATAATTAAGAACATTAAAATCCAGACGTCTGAGATGGGCAGGACATGTAGCACGTATGGGCGAATCCATAAATGCATATAGAATGTTAGTTGGGAGGCCGGAGGAAGAAAGACCTTTGGGGAGGCCGAGACGTGGATGGGAAGATAATATTAAAATGGATTTGAGGGAGGTGGGATATGATGATAGAGAATGGATTAATCTTGCTCAGGATAGGGACCAATGGCGGGCTTATGTGAGGGCGGCAATGAACCTCCGGGTTCCTTAAAAGCCAGTAAGTAAGTAAATACCTATGTACCTCTGCATTCTGTTCTAGGATACATACACTAACCTATGGTTGGGATAATTTGTTAAAGCATGTTTTACTTCAATAATACACATTACACCCAAATTTCTCCATCCATAATGTAAATTGAGTATATTTAAACCTAGGCTAAGAAGACTTCAACATACTTGAAAATGCAATAGAATCATGCTAGAAGGTATCAGTGCTAACGTTTAAAAAAAAAAAAAAAAGACTGAAAATTTTATGGTACAGGCTATGGATTTCTTAACATAAAAATTGCTATATTAATTTGTCCTACAGAATTTATCTGTAAAATTGACACTTAATATTTTAGGAGAAAAATTCGCTCCGGCGCCGGGGATGGAACTTGGATCCTTGGTTCTACGTACCAAGCGCTCTGACCATTGAATTACGCCGAATTCAATCCACAGCAAATCCTAAAATATTAAGTGTCAATATTACAGATAAATTCTGTAGGACAAATTAATATATCTATAATATTCTCTCAGCTAGCAGTGCACAATAACTGCGGAATCCCGGCCAACAAGTCACTCAGCTGAGTGCGCTCCTAGTATAATGACAGTTGACATTGGATACACGTCAACATATATACCTAACTTGGAGTCAGGCCACAAAGGGAAACATTGAAGGGGGAGAGTTCGATCCGGTGCTGTGGATTGAATTCGGCGTAGCTCAGTGGTCAGAGCGCTTGGTACGTAGAACAACCCGGGTTCCATCCCCGGCGCCGGAGCGAATTTTTTCCTAAAATATTAAGTAAAATAAAAATGGCTGTTTTTATACCGAAATTACCCACAACTCACCACATCCTTTTGTTATTTCTTTCGTTTTTGTTTCTCTATTTAGTTTCTTTCTTTTCATCTCTTCTCATCCTGTGTTCCCTCTCATTTTAATATTCTTTTCTCACTCCATCCTCAGCTTTCCTCTATATTCGTTTAAAAATATGAAACTTGTTGTTACTCTTGAGATGCTCTCTTTTCCTGAATAACAAATTTTGTGAAATTTCCTTCTCCATCAAAGTCTAAACTTTAATTCTATCCGATGGATGAAAGCATCACAGAAGGAAATTATTAATTTGTAATCTGCTTCCTGATCTTTCGAATGATTAAACACCTCCACTCTTGCCTTGAGTACGTACGTGGCTACCGTTTTCCGAGAAGAAACTTATTTTTTCTTCACTATTCGTTTCATGCTGTTGAAATTTCAATCTGGATGAAATCCATCCATCATCATTGATAGATTGCAGAGGGTTTGATGTGTGCTTCGAGGGTTAAAGTGGAGAAGGAAAGAAAATCGATATCTCGAATGAGTGTATAAGATCGATGTAATGAAGTAGTAGACACACTTGAACTTGGCACCTAAGTGGAGTTTTATGTGCGGTGGAGTCCATTCATCATTCCAGATGGCTTCCCTGGCGAAAGCCGTCCACTGACTTACGCACGGGTAGCTAGTCAAAGTCTCAGGATCAACTTCAAAGAGACTTCAAGGTTTACAAGATTTTCCTCACTGATGGCTAATCGAGACGTCATCTCGCGATTATGGCGTAATATTCAGTTCGTGACTGTTGACTTCTCTTCCGTAGTATAACATTCCGTTTACATCAGTGGCGTAGCAAGAAATTTTGAGCAAGGGAAGCTAACTCAAGTTGTCTTTCATGCAATATGAGAAAGCGTATTACAAAAATACAGTCTTAAAATAAATAGTAGCCAATGTCAAGTCAGCATTCGAAGATTGGTTGGAACCTCGTAAGTAACACAAATAAGGCATGACCTCAAATGATACGTAGTAAAATATGATTTCACGGTTTACACATATCTCTAACAAATAGACACGTCTACGTATAACATTAGCTCACTCCCTGTCATACTTAGAGAAATCACAATATTAGTATCATTACGTAAGTATGCGTCTGTCTTTTGGTTGTGTCCTTCATTGACAGCAAGGAGTCGGTCATTTGTTTTTAAATCACACTTTTGTTCGTAAGTCAGTCTTGATAATACAATTGTCCTAAAAAAATTCAAGTAAATTAGTGTCAGGAACTGTTATTTCACTCATTATTTATTATATCAGCCACAATGCACACTAACACTTCAACTGAACACAACTGACTAAAAGGGATAACTCGGAAACTACTTATTTTCAATGTCAAAGCTAGCTTCTTGCGAGCCTTGCGACTAGGGTAGTTTAGTTAGAAAGGGATGGAAAATCTACGGGGTGGATTACACAGAAGAAACCAGTCTGCTTGGAAGCTGGTGTGTGCAGGCTTCTTGTTTACTGCTGCATCACAAATCATCCTGAGCTGCCGCATCACAATATTTAACGCGTAAATATAAATTCTATTAAAATTAATAAATAATTTTGTCCATAAACTGCAGGTTTATTATGAAGTTATTATTAACTGGGGAAGCTGAGCTTTTTAGCTTACATTGACGCTACGCCACTGGTTTACATAAATGTAAATTCTTGTCCACAGTGTTACAAACTTCCTACTTACTCTTAAAGAAATTTTAAGCACCGCATCCATATAGGGACTACGTGCTTCGTACTGACACAACTGGAGTCTGTTTCATCAATAAACATTAAAATACATAACACGTTACTTGTTAACACATGCTAACATTTTAACAATTATGTTAACATTCTTTCTTGAATTTCGATTCCATCAACATTTTGTTAACCCTTAAATATTGGCAATGTATCCTATAGGATACAAGAGGTTAATAAGCTATTATCTATATATATAATTTGAACTGGTAATGGAAATTACGGGAATACGGCTGAACGGATTTTGAAGAATGACCCGTCATTTTGAAGCTTGGCATCCAGGATTTTCAGAAAAATACTAATTTTCAGTGAAGCGTTAGTTTTCCTACATAATTTTCCTATTTTCCAAAATCCATTTTTCGTCAGTTTTGATAACTAATTGCATTTCAGATAAAACAAAACACACATTACAATAAACAATAGGATATTACATGAAGGCCATGACCTGCAGGATTGCTGACATTTTGTTTAGAGTTCAAATTCAATTGGTTATTAAAAACTTCAAGACTTACTAAAATTAATTTAAAGGTCCGATTTTGCGGTGTGTAATTTTCTGAGTAAAGCTGTGTATTGGATATTAAAATCTACAAAACTTGAGTTGGTTTGATGATATTATTACCATTAGAAATGAAATATTATTATAGTTAATGCCATGATGTGACTATTTTTCATTACTTATAGTTATTAATCCTATATTAATGATATGAAAATGAAACTTTTGGGGTTATGTAAGTAGATGTTGAGAATGTCTTAAATTAGAGCTTGATATTTTCTATAATTTACTGATCTTGATATTTTCTATAATTTACAGTGTGGCGGCTACAAAACTTACGTGAGATAATATTGTTATTAAAATTAAATATTTTTATAGTTATTAATCAGGTGGGGTTGGGTCTTTTTCATACATTTAATGGCAGTGTGGTGTAGATATTTATATGCGTCATTCTCTTCAGTATTGGCTCGAGAGAAAGCAAAAATTACAGTTCCTAAGGAAAGACCAAAAAGTGTTACTTGGTGATAAAATAAGAGGCCTACAAACCTACAATCCACAATAACCTGAAATAGCTATTGCTTTACTCCCACATGAAAAACCCACTGATCGTCCTGACATTGTTAATTGCGTTTTCGCGTTGAAACTCAAAAACTGAAGGTGGATATGTTCAAGAAAAAGTATTTGGACTAAAAAAATATTCAGAAGGAGTATGTTTCATTATTATGGAAGCAAATAACTTCCAAAATGTCTGGTATCCTTCATTGAAAAAAAATGTGGAAAATTTTTATTTGAACGTCTAATGAACTTAGTTTGTAGCATTTGCTGCACAAGCCACTAGTATGCTATAATTTTTATAGAACAATAGAAAAAATTGGTAGGAAAATTAAAATTTCACAATACTATTATATTGCACAACATATAAAATACGGACATTGCAATAGTTGTTTTCTTTACGGTCCGACACGGTTTAATAAATTAGTGTGAGAAATGAAGTTTTGCTAATTTAAGGAAAACTGCGAACATTATATACCAATGAGTCTGTGTCAGAACCAAAGCTTTTCTGAACTCGTTTACAAGCTTTACAAATAAAAAAGTAGCGCAACATTACGACCTGTTTGGCAATTATTATTTGTTATTGAAAATGAACACCGAAACTGACGATCTTTGTCTTTCTTAGTGGAATTGATAACCAAATACGAAGGTACTTGGTGAACAATACTTCGCGCACCCGCTCTTTCACAACTTACAGCTGTCGGCGAAACCAGCTGCAAAGCCTCCCGACTGCACCGCGCCGAAAGTCGCGTCAGGCGTCAGTGTGAGTTGTACTCTTGCAAGATAAGCACGTTTTCTTTAGGCGACCGTATTATAGTGTGTGCAATACAGTGTGTTCAATAAGTTCCTACACTCTTCCTTCACAGTTGACCGTAATTCTGGAAATTTTTGCTGATCAATTTATTTTCTTTGCTTCGTTGAAGTTTCTGTGATTCTGATTACAATAGATGTTAAACGGAAAGCTCCAGTTTATGGAAACACCTAGTATGATGCATATAATAATTCAAACAATGAACTTAAAATAATAAAAAAAATGGCTTGACATAAATTATCTTTCTATCAACGAAAATAAAACCATAATTATTCCATTCTCATTATCTGAAAACTGTAACATTTATATTAAGTATTAAATTACATAATTCTGACTGTTGTCTTATACAGTGTAAATGTCCGATTATTAAAGAGTCCTCTGAAGTTAAGTATTTAGGCATAATTTTCGATAATCATTTAAAACGGAACCAACACATTAATTACCTTTGTAATAAATTACGTAAAATAGTATATTATTTTGTTTTATTGAGGAATTACTTGTCAATAAGTTTATTACGTACCGGTACAATATATCGTCGCTTAAGAACCAATACCGCGTAACTGACAATATGTAAATTTTACAGGAGAAGGAAAAAACCGAATAAAAACCATAAAAATAACCCAATAGTCTTGAAAAGTGGTGTATGGCTATGAAATAGCATAACTAATTTGCAACTAAGTGAAAATGGATGATCATGGCCGTAGACATTTGGCCATGTCACTTACGCGGTATTGGAACTCTGCCGTTGACTACATTTTGTTAGTTACGCGGTATTGTGAGACAACTTTAGCAGCTTCAGGACACATGCTGACAAGCGTTTTCTTTGCGTGAAAACTGCCTTCTGGAAATATTATTCGTGCTCTTATATATGTCAATGTGTTATCTGAATTGTTGTCCTACCATCTGACTTGAGGTCAAGGTCGGTAGGCTGTAGCTTGAATCAGCACTAGATTACGTTCCAGACAATGATTGCTGCATTCTTAGTCAATCAAATGCTGAAACTATGGGAAAGGAAAAAGAAGACACAGTTCAATTTTTATTGTTATAATAATAATAATAATAATAATAATAATAATAATAATAATAATAATAATAATAATAATAATAATAATAATAATAATAATAATAATAGGGACCGATGGCGGGCTTATGTGAGGGCGGCAATGAACCTTCGGGTTCCTTAAAAGCCATTTGTAAGTAAGTAAATAATAATAATAATAATAATAATAATAATAATAATAATAATAATAATAATAATAATAATGACAATCTGATACAAGGTACTTTATTTTCACACTACGTATATGAATAGATAAGTAGAATTGTTGCTAAAACGTTGCTGACAAATATAAGTTTATAATAAAATAATTAATACTAATAATAATATTATTATTATTATTATTATTATTATTATTATTATTATTATTATTATTATTATTATTATTATTATTGACAATGGACTTGACTGACTTGCGAATAATGAAAAGAAAATCATATAAAAATATAATAATGATGATAATTTTTCAGGCACAGTATTCGTTAAACACAATAAAGAAATAATTATAGGCCTATGCTGAAATCGCAAAAACTAATCCTTGAGTAACCCTAGTGTGGAATACTATCATAAAAACTATGGCACAATCGGTTCTATATACAATAATGTGACGGTAATTTAGGCAGGCTACTAATGCCCTTTTTTCTGTGCTTTTGCACGAAAACATTACTTTTTTACTGAAGGGACGCCATCAGTACTATTAGCTAACCAATATTGCACAGTTCATTCTTTAATTCCCAATGTACACAGAAACATCTTTTTGCAAACCTGAATTTTTTTCTCATCAACTTTTAGGTTGTAGACAAATGTTCTCTTTCTTCTCGATTCAGAATTTGTACTGTCAGGTCTTTTCGTAGATTTGATACGTAAACGGTCCTCTGTTCCCAAGTCATAGATTTCCAGAATGCCTGAAAGATGTCTTCTCTCATTAGAAATTAAATTACAGCCCATTACTTTCGAATTTTGGCACATTTTATAACTACACTCTGGCCCCAAATTCCTTGCATCTCTTTTCGTATCATGTGTTACTTTGCCATCTTTCGATCTCTTGTAGCTAAGATAAGCTGCCTGTTCTATTCTAAGTTTTCTATTTTTCATTTTCTTCCACTTACCCTTTTGTGGCTTTGAACTTCTTTTTCTTTTCTGTCAAATTTCCATGAAACGCTTGTAGATTCTTCTCTTTACCTTTTTCTGACGAATGTAAAGATGTAGAATAAGTAGCACTCACGAATTCTTCGGGGTCGTCTACATATGAAGACGCTTCCGAAATTTGGTGTAGATCCCTCATTGACAGGGTATTGTCTTCAGTTTCTGTCCTATCCTATTTCTAGCTGTATTATTTTAATAGCGTTGCTTTAAATCATACCAGACTGCATAATACGATCATAACATTACCGGTAACACTGCACGGATAATCCCTGATCTGCAGCAGCCCATTTCCAGAAGGACGGTTTTCTTTTGCATTTGAATTATCAGGCAGTACACCTACGAATAAGGTGAGATTACTAGTGTTTATAAATGCTATATAAATGGCTTAAAACATGTGTAGTAAATATTATCATCAATTTAGATCTTCCTCCTACCGGAGGAAATGGAAGGAACCAAGCTCAGCACCACTAAATGTAGCGAAAATTATTTCAGCGGCCCATTCATGATTATTTATATTAGGCTACTTAAATTAAGTTTGCTGTTATGATTCCGTAACTGAAGAAAAATAAACGTTTAATAACTGTGATACTTCTTATGCCATACCTTTGTTAATGTTCACAGAAGTTTCTCCCGTCTTGAATGCAGAACATAGCACAGATAGGATTTCATTCTCGCTAAACTGACCGTCGTCTGATTCATTGTCCATTTCTTTTCTTGTATCTGTAGGCCTATATAATAATAAAATATTAAATGTACTATATTTCAGTGAATGAACTTGGAGATTCTGGGGCAATTCAGCTCAACTAACATTCAATTGACATTAGTGAAATAATTATATTATATTTAGCTTTTAAATAATTGAAACTGAACACTTCTTTAATCTTCTCAGAATATTACACACTGCTGACACAATTTTACAAAGTAGTAACGAGAACCAGCTTCCGTACTGAGGGCGCGCAGGGAGTAGACGTAATATCTGTTGTCAGATACGCGGTATTTCCTACAGACTTCTCGTGACTTCAGATACGCGGTATTGTACCCCCCTCCTTCGCACGCAGGCCATTCATGCAATCAAATTCCCGCGCTTGTCAATGCATACAGATGACAGTGGAGGTACCATCTGTGCAAAAAAACAGTTTTGACCAAAAATGTCAGTTACGCGGTATTGGTTCTTAAGCGACGATATTTAACTTTATTTCAATCGGTAATTATGTATGGAATTATAGGATGGGATAGCTCATTTGAATCCAATTTTAATCCACTTTATTTATTACAGAAAGAAAATAATTAAAATATGTCTTCATAAACCTATTGATTTTCAATCTCAAAATTTGTTTCTAGACTTTAATGTACTTAACGCAAGACAAATTTATTATATTGTATTAATAAAATACATACATAAAAATCGAAATACTTTTGAATTGAATTATCATAGTTATGAAACAAAAGGTATGAATTCTTTAAGATTGTTTGAACCAAAATGCAACACTGTTACAGTATTTAATCACAGTAATAATTTAGGCCCAAGAATATATAACAAATTTATATTTACATATCCTAAACTTGTCAATTCTAATAGTTCTAGTATTAAATTTAAAAAGTTATGTATGGATTTTATAAAAATTGAAAAATTGTAAATTTAAATTTATATATATATATATATATATATATATATATATATAATTGCATAGTGGACATAAGACAAATTGTATTGTATAATTATTAATTTCAATTCAGGAATCCGCCCCTGAGCACGAGTTCTACTCTTTCAGGGGCGAGCTAAAGTTTTTTTATATATTATATTTTATGTTACAAACATTAGCAAAATAATAAATAAATAAATAAATAAATAAATAAATAAATAAATAAATAAATAAATAAATAAATAAATGTCATTCGGTGTAAACTCGTATTTAAACCGTCTTGAAAATGTGATTATTCATTGTAAGGGTTTATATACCAAGAAAAGAACTATAAAATACTTTTTTTTTTTCGAAAGATGGTACACTAGACTTTCACAAATGGAAGCCTCCCTGAATATGGGAGCGGCAGGACTGAGGACCACCGCTGAGACAACACAGGATAATTGCAAGACAACGGACAAAAATTCAGCTCCGTAGAGGGAAGATAAAATGAAAATTAGGCTATTCTGAAACAGTAAATACTGACAACATAATGAAGTCATTCACAAATATACATGAATTATACAGAACCATAAACCAATCTTTCAGGAGAGTAGGCTACTCGAGTTGCACTTCTTGTATCCTTAACCACGTTATTTACCCTACTTCTAATGTCTCAGGCGTTGGTTGGAGACCTGGCAAATCTGAACTAACTCAGTTATTTCCACTACCTGACGGTCTTCGCCTAATTCAATCATTTTCACTAGCCAGTCTCAATTCCTTAGACTAACACGATTTACTTCAGATCTAGCATCAACTCTCGTGTCACCATTCTGCTATCGGCCATCGCGAGTGATTACACTCTGTCTCAGAGTCGATAGTAGTTCCGCCCTCTTCTAAGATTGGTCATCTCAAATTATATTTAAATTCCAGTTGAGAGCTGACAGCAGAAATGCTTTTATATCAATAATTATTCCGTATTTTCGCGATTCTTCCCTTGTTGGCAAATTAAATCCTAAATGCAAAACTTCTACATTAAATAGATGTTACCACTTCCTTTTTCACCTATCATGTGAAATAAGAACCATTAATATTTCCTTCTGGAGTGTCAAAATGGCTTTAGAAAAGGAAGATCATGTGTAGATCCATTATTTAGTATCAAACTATTGTTAGAAAAAAGAAGAGAATTTAATTTAGAAACCCATATAGCTTTTATTGATTTTGTGAAAGCTTTTGATAAAGTCCGAAGAGACCTTTTATTCGACATATTACAAGATAAAAATATTCCAAATTTGCTATTCCAAAATATAATAGAAATCTACACAGACAGCAAAATAAGTGTCAAAATAAATAACTGTATATCCGAAAGAAAATTAGTTAATAATGGAGTTCGACAAGGTTGTCCACTAGCAACAACTTTATTTAATATTTATATAAATGAAATTATTTTAAAATGGAACCAAATCTACACATCAGGAATCAAAATAACCAGTGCTCTAACATTAAATACCTTACTCTATGCCGATGGTCAAGTCATAATTTCCAATTCAGAGGATAATTTACAAAGAGGATTGTATACATTAAATAAAATATTAAAAGATTTTGGGATGGAAATTTCAGCACAAAAATCAAAAGTAATGGCATTTTTAGGACAAGACCCAGTGAGAGGTAAGATAATACACAATAACCAATGCCTCGAACAAATGCAAAATTTCAATTACCTGGGTTGTGAAATATCTTATCAAAATGAAAAAGATGTGAACAAGAAAATTACCAAATTTACACAAATTCTAGGAATAATAAACTATACATTAAAAGCTAAATTAGTACAAAAATCTACAAGAATAAAAATATATAATACACTAGCATTACCCTCCCTTTTATACGGAAGCGAGATTTGGACATTAAAGAAAAAAGACATGAACAAAATCAAAGCAACGGAAATGAAATTTTTAAGGAGGACAGCAGGATATACTCTTTTAAACCGAAAAAGGAATGAAGACATTTTAGAACAATTAGAAGTAGAGTCAGTAGAAGAAAAAATCAGCAGATACAAATTCAATTAGCTAGATCATGTAAGAAGAATGGAAATTCAAGAATCCCAAAAATTATAATGCAGTATAAACCTAGAGGACATCGTCGACGAGGAAGACCTTTAAGAAGACTGCTAGATGGGGCCGAAACAGGTCTACAGAGGCCTAATTCGTGAAGGATGATGATGATGATGATTTCCTAAGTCCCATTCTAGGCATCACTTCTGCTATGCGTGATTTAATCCCTTTTGTTCTTTCCACCTCAATTATCCTACAACTTCATTTCTAAAGTTAATCTGTTCTAAGAATTTATAATGCTCTCGGACTCGTTACCATAAACAAAAAGTGGCCCTTCTACAGTAACCGTTCGTACATCTTGCATCGACAATCTACTGTAACAAAGAATTTTAATACAGAAGTGGATTCCTGAAAATATCCGTGTTATGTGTACAATTTTCATTACGCAACATTTAGAAGGCAATACAATACAATACAATACAATACAACACAACACAACAAAACGCATAAAATATAACACAATACAATACAACACAACACAATACAATACAATATATTTTGAATAAATTAACTTCCTCCAAATGAAGACTGCCTAGAAGACAAAACCTACCATAGAATTGTTTTTTTTTTTTTTATAAATGGTAGGTAAACACTTATCATGGAAAAAAGAAAACACTGGAGAAGGAAAAGAAAAAGAAATATCACATTTATAAATAATTCAAAACGGCTAAACAAAAGATCATTAATTCCAGAAGAAACATAAAATTTCCTAGTACGGTATCTATTTGCTATCAGGTGATCACAGTCGTCTATTTAGCACTAGTTGCAAGACCCAACTTAAGTGAGCAGATCGCCATAGAAAAGAGATCAATCTATTTAAGTATAGAGATAGTTTCTTAGCATTTTTATAGATCCCTTCACTGCAGACAGAGATACTTCAGTGACAAGAGTTTGTCCTAGACCAAACTGCTTGCAAAAATTCGCGAATCTTTTTGTGATGGTCCCTCAAGCCCCAATCAGTAATCCAATAACTTCGATCGACGTTAGATGATATTTTTCCTTATAATATGGTGTAGTGGGGTCCTATATGTCGCATTTTTCCTGATGTACCTCAGCAGGTTGATTTTCGTACGTTTCCATCCTTACAGTTGGATCAATTATGAATCCTCTTGTGGATCTTGTCGGGATAGCGATGATGTCAGTGCGCTTGTAGATCCATTTGTGGACAAACCATGGACTTCCTCTTCTATTTGGTAGTTTTTTCCTCTTAGGCCCGATGCTAGGAAGGATCGAATCTTGTGGTGACGACTATTCCTCAGTAGTTCTCCATGAGGACAGGCTCCCAGAATGTGAGCAAGTGTTTCTTTCTCACTCCGACAATGTCGGCAGTAGGCTCCAAAATAATATAATATAATATAATATAATATAATATAATATAATATAATATAATATAATATAATATAATATAATATAATATAATATAATATAATACAATACAATACAATATAATATAATATAATGTAATATAATATAATGTAATATAATATAATATAATATAATGTAATATAATATAATGCAATGTAATACAATATAATATAATACAATATAATATAATACAATGTAATATAATACAATATATTGTAATATAATATAATGTAATGTAATATAATATAATGTAATGTAATGTAATGTAATATAATATAATATAATATAATATAATATAATATAATGTAATATAATATAATATAATGTAATATAATATAATGTAATGTAATACAATATAATATAATACAATGTAATATAATATAATATAATATAATATAATATAATATAATATAATATAATATAATATAATGTAATATAATATAATATATTGTAATATAATATAATGTAATGTAATACAATATAATGTAATGTAATATAATATAATATAATATAATATAATATAATATAATATAATGTAATATAATATAACGTAATGTAATACAATATAATATAATACAATATAATATAATATAATATAATATAATATAATATAATATAATATAATATAATATAATATAATATAATATAATATAATATAATGTAATATAATATAATATATTGTAATATAATATAATGTAATGTAATACAATATAATGTAATGTAATATAATATAATGTAATATAATATAATGTAATGTAATGTAATATAATATAATATAATGTAATATAATATGATGTAATGTAATACAATATAATATAATACAATGTAATGTAATATAATATAATATAATATAATGTAATATAATGTAATATAATATAATATACTGTAATATACTATACTGTAATATAATATAATGTAATATAATATAATATAATATAATATAATGTGTTATAATATAATGTAATATAATATAATGTAATATAATATAATACAATAATACAATATAATATAATATATAATATAATACAATACAATACAATATAATATAATACAATACAATATATTACAATATAATATAATAATTAAAATTACAATAATTGATACAATTATATCAATATTGGAAATGGAAAATATAGTGAAGAAATTTCAGTAAATCAAGGTGTAAAACAAGGCTGTAGTTTGTCCCCTAAGTTGTTTTTCATTTATATGGATGATTTAGTGAGAGAGTGGAATTTTAGAATTAATGGAGGAATTCATATAGCACCTAATTTTACATTTAAGACGATGCTGTTCGCTGATGACCAAATCGTTGTCAGTATAACTGCAGAGAGCAGTGTATGAACTACAGAAAGTGTGTGAGAAATGTAATTTTAAAATTTCCTTAAATAAAACCAAAACAATGGCTTTTCAAGGGAAATACAGCTTAAGGACAAAAATTGTTTTAAATGACATTTCTCTAGAACAAGTAACAAGTTTTAAATACCTAGGTACTCAGCTTACGTATAAACATGAAAGTGACTGCAAATATAAGCTCCCCATATTTCAGCAGCTGTGTGGTACAATAAGCAGAAATTTGAAAAATAAAGCAAGAAAATAAACACAAATTAAATTTTATAAAGTAATGGCAGTACCATCTTTGCTATTTGGATCAGAAACCTGGACGATGACTCCAGCTTACAGTAAAAAATTACAGGCCGCTGAAATGAAGTTTCTAAGGTCAGTCAAGGGGGTGTAGGGTAGGGTGGGGGTTAGTTGAATCAAGGGGCTAGTAGGATCAATTTAAGCATTTGGCCTACTGCGCACAAACTGTTACACATATAGGCAGCCATTACCATTGAGAACTTGTACAGATCAGTTGGCCGTGTTGTTCAAGCGTTTTTAAGTCATTACATACACTTTTCAAGCTTCAGGAGAACTTCAAAGACATTTAGGTAAGCGTCATTTGCTTTGTTTTTAATGCCATACAATCTTCAAACGTTAGTAAATAAGGCTTAGTGTTAAAATTATGTAGTTATTCCGTATAACCCATCTGTTGTGAAGTAACATAACACTCCATTCGTTCTTTTACGGTACAACTAGCGCATTCTGTTGCGAAACGTAGGAACTACGTGAGTTATACGTAAATCCAAAGGATGGGGTTAGTTGAATCATTTTTACTGGGGCTACTTGAATCATATGAAAAATATGATAAAGAAAAATGTAAACAGACAAAAGCAAGCTAATTCTCATCTGACATCCTCTGAAAATATTGAGAAAACCAGAGCGAAGAGGAAGTTATAATTAGAGAAGAGCACACCTGTTAAGGAATCGAGAAACTAATCCACAAAAGGCAAGAAGATAGTTTGCAAAAAAAAAAAAAAAAAAAGTAAAAACCAGCAGTTCAGATGAAGAATCATCACAAGAAACGATGAAGATGACAGTGAACCATGTGGTTTTTGCGGGGTCAATTATTTTGCTAAGAATTCGTTCACAGAAGGTGACTGGATAAGATGCCAGTCATGCAAAACCTGATGCCATGAAATGTGCGTAGGACCAGCCGGACGAAAACAATTTACTTGTGGAAAATGTGTTTAGTTCGCCTATATTATAAGTGGTTTCATGTTCTGAGTTTATAATATTTTTATATTATTATGATTTTATTAGTTTATAACATTGTGGGTTTGCATTTCAGTACAGTGTTACAACAAAACATGTAATCCAAATAGCCCCACTAGTGATCCAAATTACCCCACCTTTTGTTTAAAATCAATGTTTTGACATGTTCTATAATATCTTGTTTATCTTGGAATATACTCGCGTATGAAAACTAAATTTGCTATTTCTTAATAGAAAAAACCTCACTGCAATGCAAAATGATGTTCCAATTTTGAAAATGGGAATTCTATAGCTGTGAATTGAGACTGAAGTAAAATTGATTCAAGTAGCCCCACCCTACCCTACTATATCGGATAAAATTAGAAATGATAAAATAAGAGAAGAATTGATGATCTTTTTTCCTAGAAGAAAAATTCAGAAGTATATAAATCAGTGGGCAGAACATGTCAATAGAATGGCACCAGAAAGAATCCCAAGAAGAATGATGAATTATAGACCCAGAAGGAGAAGACATCCGGGAAGACCTAGGAAGCGTTGGACGGATACACTATGAAGCCGGAACAGGCATATGGCTATCCCTTGAATTAAAGAAGAAGAAGAAGGAGAAGAAGAAGAAGATGATGATGATGATAATAACACAACATAACACAATATAACATAACATGAAATAACTTAACGCTGTATAATATAATATTAATTCATAGTCTTCTGCCCAATGGCAGGTTTTTCACTGCAAACCCAGCATGCTCCAGTCTTTCCCATCTTCTCTTTGGGCAAAACGCTGCGAATGAAATGAATGAATATCTAGTGATTTATTTCCTAGTAATTTGAACAAGTGTTTAATAAATATTTCAGCTTCCATTTATTCTGAATACATATATAAACCAGCCACTTCACTGAAACCACTTCTGAGAGATGAAGCTCTCTTAATGGATATGAGAGGTCGTAAGAGTAATTGCGTTAAAGTGAAATTCACGTCAATTATAAAGTGGCATTACTGCAATTGAATTCTGTGAAGTAAATTCTGCAATTAATACTGGTCGCTGAACTCCGCCACATGCATACCAAAGGTTAATGCTGTCCAGAAGCCGGTTGTTTGAATATCAGAACACGTCATATGGCTAGTTAGCTGCATTTTCCCACAAACCATGAAATCGTAAGTTGACCCCATTCGGAATGCATTAAAATAGTTATTCCCTCTCTAATGGAACATCTAGATACAAAATATCAACACAGATTACACAGGGTTTCGAAATTAAATTTTGGTTCAAGGCGTTTAATATCGAAGGTTTATTTTGAATAATTGTTGGCTTCTGTTGAAGGATCAAAGTCAGATATTGCCTATCACGTATGTAAAAATTAGTAGGCCCTATAATTTACTTGAAAAATTGTCATATTTATAGCTCTATTTATGCAATATGATTGTCCGTCCAGCTATACCTTTGAGAGATAGGAACAAACACCACGAAATTGTGACGTAATAGAAATGCAACCCGCACACCACTATCGCAGGGAGAGGGGTGGATTGGGCATCTCCTCAGGTAATGCAGTGAATAACTGCAGAGACGGACTGTGATCAAAAAACAAAAGCAATATAATATTCTTCTACTTATTAACTATACAGACTTCTTCCATGTTATTTTTTTATCCTTCTACAGACGTGGACAAATTATTAACAAAATTGACGATTTTTATGATAATTCTGTTTACAAAATTTGACTTTTCAATTTACACTACAGTTGACAATTTTTCATATTTCTATCATTATAGTAGACAGAAAAATGCAGAAATGTCAACTGTAGTTTAAACTGAAGAGCCAATTTTTGTAAGAATATGTATTAAAAATCTTTAATTTTGCTAAAAATTTGTAAATATGCAAAAATGTCAACTGCAGTCTAAATTGAAGAGTCAAATTTTGTCAAAATATAAAATAAAAATCTTCAGTTTTGCTAATTATTTGGAAATATCCAAAACGTGAACTGTAGTCCAAATTGAAGAGTCGAATTTGGTAAAAATATATAGTAAAAATCTTCAGTTTTGCTAATAATTTGTAAATATGCAAAAATATCAAATGTAGTCCAAATTGAAGCGTCAAATTTTCTAAAAATATACAATTCAAATCTTCAATTTTTCTAATAATTTGGAAATACGCAAAAATGTCAACTGCAGTCTGAATTGAAGAATCACATTTTGTAAAAATATATAATAAAAATCTTCAATTTTGCTAATAATCTGTCCACGTCTGTATTCATTATTTTTGTATTATTAATAAAATAAAATGAATTTACTTTTTTATATACCATGAAAAGAACGTGTACTTTACATCAGCAGTTTTTTTAAATTAGAAAAACGTACCAGACTGGTCATGAAGTTACAAATTACACTACATACTTAAAAAAAAGTTGAAGTATTTTACTCAGATTAAGATATAGAAGCCGATACTTTTTATTGTTTGTTTATTAATGAAATATTTAAATTACACTGCATACGTTGAGAAAAAACGAAGTATTTTACCCCGATTAAGACATAGAAGCCGATACGTTTTATTGTTCGTTTATTAATGAAATATTCAAGTTACAGGTAAGGGCGTCGTAGTCCCTATATCAAGAAGAATAATGACAATGTACATTGCTCTTTTATACTTCATTTAACATTTTACAACAAATTAAGTATCTCATATTTTTTCCATCTGCACAAAATAAATACTTTTCCTTCCATGCTCCTTATAATTAAGTTTCTACTTACTATCTGTTTTGGAAAAGACATCGAAACATATTATCCTACACATTTGTAACATCACATGTGTACGTCCGCTGCTGATAAATGTCTTTACTTATATCGAAGTGATGGCTGTAAACAGAGGGTGGGGGTACGATGCCATGGTTACGCTTGAGTGGAGGCAGGAGCATGTGTCGCGACACAGCTTTTGACGATCACTGCTCTAACCTAACTAAACAAGCATTATTATACCGGCCATAAGGTCACAGAGATGTGGGACCTCCTAGAAGACGATGGGAAAACGAATTCTGAGAGCGGAACGGGCCGATGTCCTACCATGAAGATGATGGAGAAGAAGATTTATGCAATATTAACACATTTGAATACATAAATCAATTAATCTTTGAAAATTATATACAGTAAACAAAATCAAACAGCACTGTCTTGTTCATATTCACAATTTAGGTTCAACTCATTCCAAGTCGGATGAAGACACTTCATTTTTCAATACCGCTTCCTCTTCATCTGGAAGTTCTGTCAGCGAATAGAAATTACAAAGAATGGACACTGAGCGAATTTTCCTGTGTTTTGTTTCTCTGTGCGCCAGCGTTTAGTTCCACTTTCAAGCGCTAGAGGTTAGTGTAATCGAGCATAGGCTAAGATAATAATTGAGAACAGAGTTGAGACACAGGATACAAACATCGCCTATCTTATTGCATAATCTAGTAATGCTTTGCTTCAAATAAATTCAAGTTAACAGCTTTTCTCAGTGACGAACTAGTTGTAATAATAATTTTTTATATTTCAAATATAATAAATTATATTATAAAATAATATAATACATTATAAAATGTTGTATCAAATTCGTTTAATATTTGTATATAATATAATACAGGTATATGGTTTTACTTCTCATAAGAGTTTTGTTTTTCCATTTTCAGTGCTATCAAATCATTACATATTTTAATTGTTGTTGGGGTCAACGTCTCAACTCTCATTATAAAGGAACTCTAGAGTCTAGATATTATGGTTAATGAAGGATTTTTTATTTTATGGATCCAATTTATTTTATTTGAGTACATAATGTACCTAGATGTATTAATTGTATGTGTTATATTTCCGCTGTGTCGACTGCTAGCTGGTGTGATGTCAGCGCCAACTCTAGGGAGAAAGCAGAATCTCACGCTCTAGCTGGCTTGAAGGGCATTGAAATCAGTCCGGCTACATCAAAGATACCGACGCGAAATGTCCATTCTTGAAAATCCCTATTCGCTGATTCTGTCTTCTATGTTGCAGCGCCACGTTCTCTTTTTTCATAGACCAACAGTAGTCAGACATCATCACTCCATCCCACCTGCCTTGATAACGCTTTTCTATTTCTTTCATTATTCTCGGGAAGTCAGTCAGTGGACAAACTCCTATTTCTCTACTAAATGTCTATTCTTATATTTCTATAGCTTTCAGAAGAAATCTTTTAATCTTGTGTATCTTTGAATTGAATTTTATCTACGTGTTCAAACTACAGTACTGGGTGTTCAGTTCAAAGTGTGTCATGGTTCGCTGTATACCGTCATGTGGCTAGTCGATGAGCCTAGAGAATTCAAACTTCCTACACTTCCGCAGAGGTGTATTACCTATGTGTCAGAGAAGTTGCCTAGCAAGTACGGCGTTCATTCTGAAGAGTACTTACCGATACGTACGGTAACGCCGGTAGTGGCAGGAATGTGAACTGTTTGGAAACACGTACTGAGATGAGTTTTTTCCTTACTGTCGGGATATGGGGAGAGGGTTAAGACGATTACTTACGTATTTGTTGACATTAACTTCGACAGTCAACATGGACATGGAGCATTTGATTTGTGTTGTGGAATGTTGCCGTACGCAACCGATGATAACAAATACCCTGCGTACGACTTGCCCGCGCAAAACACAGTTCGAAAGAGGTTATGGTAGCACATAGACCGTACAGACCGCCATCTGTTGCTACGACGTTCAAGTTATGCCGTACACGTTCTCAAGTTCAAATTGAACGCCTTGTTTAATAATAATAATAATAATAATAATAATAATAATAATAATAATAATAATAATAATGATTTATTTTAGCTGGCAGAGTTAAGACGTAAGGCCTTCTCTTCCACTCAACCAGCAAAAAGTATACATACATATGTATGAACTTACAAAGAATTCAACAATTTGATTTAGATGAGAGTTACATGTATGCAAGTTATTTACGAATTAAACAACAAAATACTATGAACTATTAATTAAACACTGAAATACAAACTATGTAGCAGAATTAAGCTAAAATACATAGAATGTTAATATATTTAAAATACTGTTAGATAATAGAATGAGATTGTTATGAGACAAATTTTGAAAATACGGCACTATTAGGATGCATGTCTAAAGGAAGGAGTAACAATGCACTCAGTGATAGTTTAAGTCAGTATGATTGGAGTGAAATGCTAAGAAGGTTATCTTTTAAGCTGTTTTTAAAAGTGTTTATTGTCTTGCAGCCCCTAATACTTTGTGACAGGAAATTCCATTGTCGCGAGATGGATACTGTGAAAGATGATGAATAACGAGATGTTCTATGAAGAGGTATACTTAACGCGCCACAGATAAGTGATCTGGTATTTACGTCGTGGTTAGAGTATAGATAAGAGAAACGAGACGAAAGATAATTTGGTGTTGAGGTGTGCAGAATTCGAAAGAGTAAAGACAAAGAGTGTAAAGTTCTGCGTTCTTTAAGTCGGAGCCACGAAAGACTTGCGAAGGACGGTGATATGTGATCATATCGTCGGATGTTGCATACGTATCTGACGCACATATTCTGAACTCCCTGTAACTTGACTGACAGTTCAGAACTTAGGTCACTTAACAAAACGTCACAATAATCGAAATGAGGCATTACTAAGGTTTGTTCTAGGGTAAGTTTTAATTGCTGGGGCAAGAAGTTTCTTAAGCGACTCAAACAGTGAATGGAGGAACATATTTTTTTTATCGTTTCTTTAACTTCAAAATTCCAATTTAGATTATTATCGAAAAAGAAGCAAGATTTTTTACGACAGATGAATAAGGGATTAGCGTGTTGTTACGGGTAACAACTGAAAGATTACTGTTATTAAGGGAGTTAACTAAACGCTTATGGCCAATAATTATAGCTTGAGTCTTACTTAGATTAAGTGCGAGTCCGAAATTGGCAGTAACTGTTCTGACATAAAAGCTGAAACTCGCTTCAAATCGCTGACTCACTAACAGTGACGTCATGACATACTTTGACATGAACACCCAGTAGTAGGCCCTAATAATAATCTGTCTGAAACGCGCAAGCAGAAGACAATACTTAATTCTGTGAAATTCATTTACATTTACTGAAACTCGCTACACATTAAAATGGATTTAATTAGTCAAAAAGTATATTGTAAATTAAAGTGAAGGAAGTCCTTGTTTATCACATACCAAAGTTTCCCGAGGCCCAGCGCTGCCTTGAAACACGCTCTCGCGGATAAAGATTTCCATTACGAAAATTAAAAATGCCTGTAATGCGAAATTCATTATTCCCAATAACAGAATGACAAATGGAGGCGATGACAACAGTATAGACAGCACAACGGAATGGAACTCTAATCTGGAAACTATAAGTCGTATCAAAGACAAAGTGATTTAGACTGCTTTAGTGAACAACATCAGCCTGCTACGTATTACTATGGTTACAGACACAGACTGTTTTGTATTTTGTTTCAGTGGTTTTATACTTTTTACTTTAACTCAGTGATTAGGTGTGCTTTCAAGTACCTATTACCCAGTCTACTGGTATTACAATGACTATTTCGTTTATATGACGTCATTCAGTTTTCGACAATGAAATGTAATGAAATTTTTAATTTTACCAATCACAGTCACACATTTATTCAAGTTTTTGATTTAGATAATAATAATAATAATAATAATAATAATAATAATAATAATAATAATAATAATCATCATCATCCTTCACGAATTAGGCCTCTGTAGACCTGTTTCGGCCCCATCTAGCAGTCTTCTTAACGGTCTTCCTGGTCGACGATGTCCTCTAGGTTTATACTGCATCATAATTTTTGGGATTCTTGAATTTTCCATTATTCTTACATGATCTAGCCAATTTAATTTGTATCTGCTGATTTTTTCTTCTACTGACTACTTCTAATTGTTCTAAAATTTCTTCATTCCTTTTTCGGTCTAAACGAGTATATCCTGCTGTCCTCCTGAAAAATTTCATTTCCGTTGCTTTGATTCTGTTCGTGTCTTTTTTCTTTAATGACCAAATCTCGCTTCCGTATAAAAGGGAGGGTAATGCTAGTGTATTATATACTTTTAATTTTTGTAGATTTTTGTACTAATTTAGCTTTTAATGTATTGTTTATTATTCCTAGAATTTGTGTAAATTTGGTAATTTTCTTGTTCACATCTTTTTCATTTTGATAAGATATTTCACAACCCAGATAACTGAAATTTTGCACTTGTTCGAGGCATTGGTTATTGTGTATTATCTTACTTCTGACTGGGTCTTGTCCTAAAAATGCCATGACTTTTGACTTTTCTGCTGAAATTTCCATCCCAAAATCTTTTAATATTTTATTTAATGTATACAATCCTCTTTGTAAATTATCCTCTGAATTGGAAATTATGACTTGATCATCGGCATAGAGTAAGGTATTTAATGTTAGAGCACTGGTTATTAATAATAATAATAATAATAATAATAATAATAATAATAATAATAATAATAATAATAATAATAATAATAGAGTTGGAAGTTTCAGCAATCTGGCAACATTGCCGCTAACACACAGCTCTTTCTTCTCGTAATACAGATGTAAAAGGTCAACGGACTCAGGTCTCTCTGCCTTTTTGAACTACCTCCCATCTCCCTATCTGGCCACAATGTTGCATGCTGGTCGCATCGGTGAGTGGCTTCAAATTAGTGGTTTCTTTAATTAAATTTACACGAAAACCGTCCTCGCTATTGAAATACGGCAGAGGAATAAATGATTCTTTATCAGATTTCTTATCGATATGGACAAAAATCATGATCCTACTCGCAATAGTTACTAAATAAGAGGGTTGCATAGATTTTACAACACATCTTTTAAGCACACTCTACTTAGAAATGTTTTTAATGAACAGAACTAGACTCTTGCCTAAGTCTCTAAATAGTCTTAAATGACCAAATTGTTATTTTTTTCTCCTGTCTCTTCCTTTTTTTTTCCTTTTTTATTATCTTGATATATTACTTAATCATTTGTATCTGTTTGCCATATAGTACTATTTTGCTATTCAACGTTTTATGTCTTGTAACCCACATGTATTTTCCTATTAGTATTTTAACATACCATATCTCAAGTGAATTAATCATCGAATTTATCTCGAGCAGTTTGTCTTATAATATATATACCCCTTATGTTATGTAACTGATTTTGATTATGTGTAATTTTCTACTAAGAGGGATGAAGTTACAGGAGAATGGAGAAAGTTACAAAACACAGAACTCCACGCATTGTATTCCTCACCTGACGTAATTAGGAACATTAAATCCAGACGTTTGAGATGGGCAGGGCATGTAGCACGTATGGGCGAATCCAGAAATGCATATCGAGTGTTAGTTGGGAGGCCGGAGGGAGAAATACCTTTCGGGAGACCGAGACGTAGATGGAAGGATAATATTAAAATGTATTTGAGGGAGATGAGATATGATGATAGAGACTGGATTAATCTTGCTCAGGATAGGGACCAATGGCGGGTTTATGTGAGGGCGGCAATGAACCTGCGTGTCCCTAAAAAGCCAGTATGTAAGTAAGTAAATAAGTAAGTAAGTAATTTTCTACTTAATTTTATATTCTCCTTATATTATGTAACTGATCTTGACTATTTGTAATTTTCTACTGTATTTTATGTAATACCTTTCGGGAGACCGAGACGTAGATGGAAGGATAATATTAAAATATATTTGAGGGAGATGAGATATGATGATAGAGACTGGATTAATCTTGCTCAGAATAGGGACCAATGGCGGGTTTATGTGAGGGCGGCAAGAACCTGCGTGTCCCTAAAAAGCCAGTATGTAAGTAAGTAAGTAAATAAGTAAGTAAGTAAGTAATTTTCTACTTAATTTTATATTCTCCTTATATTATGTAACTGATCTTGACTATTTGTAATTTTCTAATGCATTTTATGTAATTTCTGAACTATCTTCTTTTGTGTTGTTTTGTAATGTATCACATAATTTTGTATTTCATGTATATTATTGAAATCTGGTTGAGTGGAAGAGAAGGCCTTATGGCCTTAACTCTGCCAGGCAAAATACAACTACTACCACTACCACCACCACTACTACTATTTTATTTTAGTACGTTATTTTACGACGCTTTATCAACAGCTTAGGTTATTTAGCGTCTGAATGAGATGAAGGTGATAATGCCGGTGAAATGAGTCCAAGGTCCAGCACCGAAAGTTACCCAGCATTTGCTCATATCGGGTTGAGGGAAAACCCCGGAAAAAACCTCAGCTAGGTAAATTTCCCCGACCGGGAATCGAAGCCGGGCCATCTGGTTTCGCGGCCAGACGCGCTAACCGTTATTCCACAGGTGTGGACTACTACTACTACTACTACTACTACTACTACTACTACTACTACTACTACTACTACTACTACTACCCTACAACATGCGCTGTTTGTTGTGAAAATCTGCAGGGTTATTTCATTTCCACTCTGTATCTAATTTTATTCTTATTATTGCTTTTATTTTATTTTGCCATAATTCTAAGAGTTCAGGGTTTTCAGTCCTAACACATAAATTAATACAAGTAAATTAGTAACCGTTGCGAACTTAACTTTGGGACACCTGGTGTTATGGAAAGATTCAAAAGCATCTCGCATGGTTTAAGGACAAACATTTTCCTGACATATTCATAGATGTGTGGATGTGTGTGAAATTTTTTCGACACATCAGAAGGAAACTGGTTGGGAGGAGAGCAGTTTTGAGAGTATACGAAATAGAGAGAGATCCATTAGTGAAAGAGACATATTTCATATTCTAATACGACAGCTAGAGAGAAGACGCATATAAAAGAAAATGATTACTCGTCACTCGGGGAGGGAAGAGAGCAAGGGGCTGCCGGCGCGCTGGTTCCCTGCGTCTCATGAATGGCTCCTTCGACCTGATGTAATGTAATTTCAAGGACCATTAGTTGCCACCCTACGGCCGTCCTTTCCTTCAATATACCGTCACCCCCTGATACACGCCATCGTCCTCAAGAACCGACCGTTATGGACTTGAGTCCCCGGTCATTGTACCGATGTTGAGAAGGAATAATGTACTTGCTATTTGCATACGCAGTAAAACCCATCTTACTTCCCGTGGTACATCTTTCAATCCATGCAAGACTGACGCATATCCCAAACTGTAACAATTTTTAGGTTTAAAGAAATTCTATGTGTGGGTGTACCGAGACATCATTTTATTTTGACTAACATTTCCAAAATTAACCTAACTTATACCTTTTGGATAAACGATTGAGAACCGGAAATACTATTTGCTACCCCCTTCCACGACCGGAGTTTGACGACACTAGTGTTAAATACGAGGGTCATAATTAGGGCTAGGATTTTGATGAAACTGCATCTTTTTTCTAGTAAGCAAGAAACATAGCTGTTTTAGTATTTATGTGTTATGTGATAAACTGAGTGTTTTAAGACACAAAGAGTGCGGCAAAACATCCTCCCTAATTTAAAGTTCACATAAAGAACAGATGGATCAAAATAAGTAAACTGTATTAATATGAATTGTATCTAAACAGTGGGAAATTTAGGTTTACATGCGTTGCCATAGCGATATCAAATGACATGCGCAAAACAACAAGAATTGAATAAGACATTGAATACACGGAATTGACATTCAATTAGTGCAAATTGTAATCTGTAACGAATTCCAACTATGCCGTGGACGGGTGAAGAACGTGCTTACGCTGTGGTATCGTTTCTGGTAAGAGGTAATTCCGTTGTCGCTGCTCAGATGTTTCCCGGACGCTAAATTTCTTCACGTGGCGACGTCCCCTGGCCAGCACGATCACCAGACCTTGCACTATGCAATTTTTTTCTATGGGGGCAACTAAAGGCTGAGGTGTTCAAACATCGGCCGAGGACTTTGCCAGGCCTAAGAAATTAAGTACAGGAAGAAATTGGTCTTATTCCTCAAGAAATGCTAGTTAGAGTGATGCAGAATTTCCGAAGTGGCATTAAACAATGCATTGATAGTGAAGGACACCACTTGAGGGACACATTATTAAAAAAATGGAAAATTTCCACTGTTAAGACACCATTCATATTACTCGTAATAAAGTTTCCTTATTTTGATACATCTGTTTTTTACTTGAACATTAAATTAGGGAGAATGTTTTGCCGCACCCTTTATTTGTTAGGGCATTTTTTTGCATTTTTTGCCTATTTCAACTCATAAGAGCATCTTTTGTTATATTCGGTACTTTGTAGGCATTTTCATTTAATTTTGGCCATAATTCCCCATTATTAATGTAAAATAATGTTTATTTCCTTTGATATTTTCTCTACATATTTTTTCCATTAATAGCCATTATTTTTTATAATATTATAATCGTTTTTCTACACAAATATTGTCATTTTAACGTAGTACACCCCACGTAATGGATCAGTCCAATCACACTTTCAATATAGACTGCTCTATACCTGCTAATTCCGGATAAGAGTGGCCTTGTGGTAGACTACACGGAAACTAAAAGTAAATTAAATCCATGGTGCTACAGCCCTTGAAGGGCCAAGACCGACCAGACGACTGTTGACCTCACGTCCACATGCAGACGCAAAGGTGAACGATCCTACATGGAAACAACATCAGATAAATAATTAAAGTGTACTACTTAGAAAAAATTATGTAAAATTTAATTTAATTACTAGTCTAAATATTAAGTAGTACAAAACCTCTTTTCCTACCAATTTTTAGGGCATTTTGGAAAGATTTTTAGGTCATAAAGGCATTGTTTTTATGACTTTTTTCATGATTTATAGGTCATCAAAATCTTAGCCTTAGTCATAATGAAAGTCATGAGCATCCCATTGTTATAAATTTTAATTTTAATTGTTTAGACAAACCAGGCACATCATCTTAATCTACAGACTTTAATGTCACTTTTCAACATAGTCTCCATTTCTTTCCACACATTTTTCCCGCCGTTCTGTAAGTTTTAAAATTCCCTTGCTGTAGAAGTCCGTTTCATCTTCCCGAAGACACTGACGCACTGCTTTTCGGATGTTCTCCAGCGTCTCGTAGCGTTGGCCTCGCAGCTGCTCCTTTACAGAACCGAAAAGACTGTAGTCGGAGGGTGCCACGTCGGGACTGTAGGGAGGTTGGCGAAGAGTTTCCCACCAAAATGTTTTGATTTTCTCCACGGTGACACGATCAGTGTGAGGCTATGCGTTATCGTGTTGCAGGATGAGCTTCTTTCCTGGGAGTTTCTCGTGTAATGCACGACGGAGCTTCAAAACTGTCTGAATATAGCGGACAGCATTTATGGTCTGTCCAGGTTCAAGAAATTCAACCAAAATGCATCCCAGAACTCATCCACTCTTTCCTTGTTGCGTTCCGTGGAGGCAGTTCGAGGGCGACCGCTACGAGGCTCATCTTGGATGCTCGTGTTCCCATCTTCGAAATGTTTCACCCATCTCCTAACACTGCTGGCGCCCATGCACACATCTCCGTATGCACGCTGAAGTCTGAGGTGAATTTCAGCAGTGCATTTTTCTTCTTTAACAAGGAATTTAGTGACAGCATTCTGTCGAAACGAACCATCGTTGTCGACCATTTTGCGAACATTGCCTGTGGTCACATGACAGAAGTTAATGGCGGCACAATATGTCAATACATAGTGTAAAGTCTGTAGATTATTATCATATAATTGCTGACTAGTCCAAGCAATATTTATCAATACTAATCTCACTAGATATTTTGATTTATCTGAAACTTGGACTCTCACTTTGAGAGAGGAACAGAGATTAAGGGTGTTTGAGAATAAAGTGCTTAGGAAAATATTTGGGGGTAAGAGGGATGAAGTTACAGGAGAATGGAGAAAGTTACACAACACAGAACTACACGCATTGTATTCTTCACCTGACATAATTAGGAACATTAAATCCAGACGTTTAAGATGGGCAGGACATGTAGCACGTATGGGCGAATCCAGAAATGCATATAGAGTGTTAATTGGGAGGCCGGAGGGAAAAAGACCTTTAGAGAGGCCGAGACGTAGGTGGGAGGATAATATTAAAATGGACTTGAGGGAAGTGGGATATGATGATAGAGAATGGATTAATTTTGCTCAGGATAGGGACCAATGACGGGCTTATGTGAGGGCGGCAATGAACTTTCGGGTTCCTTAAAAGCCATTTGTAAGTAAGTAATATGTGAATATATAGTGTAAAGTCTGTAGATTATTATCATATACAGTAATTGCTGACTAGTTCAAGCAATATTTATCAACAGTAATCTCACTAGATGTTTTGATTTACCTAGAGAAAATCATAAGTCTTTAGGATTTAATTGACTATTAAACGATTAGAAGAAAGTATATAAAGATTAGAATGAATAATCTACCCTCCAATACAATAAAATATATATTAATTGACTTACTAAAATTCAGCATAAGTTTGAGGTTGTCTCTCAGGTATAGCGTAGGCCTACAACGATTATTTTGAACGGGAATTTTACACATTTAAGTCACCTATGGTCCGTCCCAGGATTCTATGGAATACAAAGACGAAACAAGACCTCTGCGCAATTGGTACGTGGGAGGTCTAGGGCCAATGACTGCTCTGGGAGGAGGTATTGCTTGAATGAAGCGAGCAATCGCTTGAAGGAGCGAATAATTGAAGGGTTCAGAGCTATAGTGGGCCAAGCGCCATTTATTAAAAACGGAGAAAGCAAGGGTTAAAGTTAAGTGAATATCACAATTTAATGAAGATTAACATACAATTTAATTTTAATGTGGACACTTTATATTATTTGATATACGTTTCATTGAATTATGATAAGCACTTAATTTAAACTCTTGTTTTCTTCGTTATTAATGTATGGCGCTTGGCCCACTATGACTCTGATCCCTTTAATTTATATCTGAACTCTACTCTACCTTCTACCACGAGCATCTTACCCCTTACGGGACTCTGGTTGATGCTACCCGCAATACAATCGGGCACAGTTCGACTCCGCCTCTATATGCGCTTAGTTACTCCACAGATCCCTGAAACGGACCATAGAACCAAACTGCACGTTCTCAAAATTATTAAATATGCGATTCAGGTACGTTTCAGTGTAGAAAAAATAGATCATTTTCTTAATTAATAACAGTGTATATCTCCAATAAATGATTTTCTTAGCATCGCCACAGATACACTTGATTGTACTTGTCACTATATCTTGTCACTAGAAAGTTATTGAAATTTATATTTTCCCCGCCATTTATAAAATATTTTGATATGATACCTCTTGCACAAAAGGGGAGATCTATAACTGAAACTAGATTAATATATTTCAGTATTATTTGTATTTATCCTGGTAATAATGAACAGTTTGACTCGTAGACATTTTGTTTTTGCAGCATTAACTTCCGATGATTGTACGAGAAGATTCGAAGAGAACGGCAGTTACGTAGACTTTCGGCTCCTCCCTACTACCATTAATGCATAACACAATGTCAATACGGTGGTTGCTGTCGTCTGCGATACAACGAACTTCACTGTTGATTTTCGAGCTCGTCATTTTTTTCCGGTTATTATATGCTTATTTAAGTTGTGTTAACTCTCGATAGTGGTTTTATATTTTATTTTATCCGGCTTAGTATTTATTTTGTTATTGTAAATATTTTTGTTTTATCACTATTATTATTATTATTATTATTATTATTATTAATGAATTATTTTGTATTACTATCTTTGTATAATCTCCGTCACGGTTATTCTATTATTATTATTATTATTATTATTATTATTATTATTATTATTGTTATTATTATTATTATTATTTCTATCATCAGCATTATTATTTGATGTCTGTAAAATTTATGTAGACTACTGGACTGTACCCAAGCACGAGCATATGCTCATTTCGGGTATCTATTCATATGTATTCATTTCAAATGTAAATTGTAAATAAATTTGAAAATTTGAACTTGAATTTCCTGCCCGCTCCCAGACTTGTGTATGCGCTTCTAGTACCACAGTGGGTTTCGACAGTTCCGTCTCACAAACGGCACAATTCTCAAGTAGAAAAAGAAGAGTTCATTAATTTAAAATCAGTGATTAAATATGAATGTCTTAATCAATAAAGTATTCTGTTTTCCTTTAACAAAAGTATCACTACAAGACACAGAACCAATTCCCATTCAAATGGCAAACCCATTTCTTAGTGCCCGTATAGGGGCGTGTCTAATTCTCCTACGTAAGCAGTCGAACTATAGGATGTCGAACCTGTTTTCTGTCGAACTTAAGGGTATATGTACGTGAACGACCACAAATATTATCAGAAAATGCAGGCTCTAAATTTCTAAAATTTTATAAGGAAATGAACTCACAATTGGACAAAAATTACAAGGTACCACAACAAGACTTATTAGAACTTAAATATGTGATGAAAGTATAAAATAGGAACTAATAATATTTTTTTTAGAATTCACTTTTTACTTTAAGTTCAATTTTCCAAAATTTGAAAATTTTCATACATTATTTCGTAACTCCACATCCATTAGAGATAGAATTATGAAATTTTGTACACTGATTTAACATGCATTTATGTAAAAGGTAGACTACAATAATGCTCATATTTTTTTAAAATAGAACAATTAGGTCACAAAACATTATGTAAATTTAAATATATTTTATATAGAACAAATAAAAAATTAATTGTATTAAAATAAACAACTCTACATGTCTGAGAGTAGTCTACTTTTCAGAAATAAGTGTTTATTACATGCAGGAAAAATATTAAAGACGTCTGAGAGACCATAACAATGTTGTGGTTACCCATTGATGTAACTGCAGAATTTTTTTTTTTTTTGCTTATTATTTTTCATACTTTGGTAAAACTGGTTTGAAAAATATTATTAGTAACCTTTTTTATACTTTTATCAGATATTAAGTTCTAATAAGTCTTGTTGTGGTACCTTGTAATTTTTATCCAATTGCGAGTTCATATTCTTATAAAATTTTAGAAATTTAGAGCCTGCATTTTCTAATAATATTTGTGGTCGTTCAAGTACATATACCCTTAAGAGCTTCCACTGTACGTAGTAAAATCGCAGTTTGGAGTGTAACTACACTAGTTTTTCGTCCTTTCTGACACATCAGATTTTTGGATAAAATGCAGTTTGATTTTAGGCGACTCAATTGTAGTCTATTTAAAATTTCTTGAAATGTTTAGTAAAGGCTTTCCAGATCAGAAAACGAAGTTGAGTGAGTGAACTTCACAAACATCGAAAGATATGGAAGAGCTGTAAGTTTCTAACGAGAATATTAAAACACTAAGAGGGAACGCCTTAATTATTACCGTCATTATTAAAGGTGTATAAAAGGACTAGAAAAGTGATTTCCATTGTAACAAATAAATTTCTTCGCAATTGCTACAGTTTATAAGACTAATGGACTTTCAAGGATTTCTGTTGCAGAGAAAATAAAATGGAGTACAATTCGTGTACTTTAGTTGATAGCTGTGGGACTTTACATACATTTGCTATAATTTGTAAAACAAACGCTGTTTGTTGATATGACACGATAATTTAGTTCCCTCAAGAGGATTTCAGAGAGGAGAATTGTTTCGCCATTAGACACGCAATGCCTGTAGGTGGTGGGAAGGGCGAGAGACTGAAAGAGAGATTTTTTTGTAAGGAGTGCATAGTTCTGTTTTCTTACATTTATTGTCTCCAGTTTTTTTGCTTCAAGTAAGGCGAGAGATTCATATAATAGGGATGGAGCTGGGAGGGGTGGCAGCATGAGGAAGTGGGAGTTTGGAGGAGGAAATAAAATGGGAGAATGAAAGAACGGAAGAGATTAGAGCGAAATTTCGAAGAGAGGAATGGGGAGGGGGACAGGAGCAATTACTGAAAGAGCACTTTTGTTACTTTCCATCTTCTTCATTCCTGTGTTGCAATGTACTACTTGTTATGATGCACGAGACGCTTCCAGTTTCATTTACATAGCAGGGGAAAATTAAGAGAACCTTCTACGATTTTCTAGGGCCTATATAGGCTACAGTATATGACGCTGACAATGGTATTCGCTGGGAAGCATTCAATTCATTGCAAAATAATATTATAGGCTATGCTGGAATTATTTCTTACATCCTCTTCGCCAGTTACCAAGATGTAATTTGTCTTTAAAGTACGAAAGAAATTTTCAACACACAACTCAATGTCAGAACACACACACTCTTTGACTCCACATTATACTACACAAACACACCCCTGCAGGAAACAAAACAAAACACGCCAAGACCAGCAACAACCAATTCTGTTGATGGCCAATAGCAGACTTAAACATAGATAAACACAATATAATATTTGTTACTCAGTCAAATGACAAATAAATGTAAAATAATGACATATAATATATGGTCATTAATTTTTATATACATGAGCATATAGGCATCTTCAGGCACAATTATACAATATCTCAACATCAAACTATGTAGCTATTACATTGGTGGTAGATAAACTGTTTAAGATTAATGATGTACAAAACATCTCCATAATTAAAATGTAATATTACAAGTCATAAAATTAAAATAATGTTAAAAACCACGTAGTGTTGTAATTAAACTTCATAATATTCTGTGGTACTCTTCTTCAGTAGAGTCCAATGAGTGATGAATTATGTCTGAAATATATAAATAAATACGAAATAGAAAAAGGAAATTATCAAACGTAAAAGTCTAATCGGATTGGATAATTAAAAGTACTCACGTCGTTTGAACGTGGCAACTGTATAGATCACTATAAGTCATCTTATGTTTGAAGCAGTTATCTGTAATAAAATAAATAAATAAATACAAATTTTGAAGAAATTGAAAAACTAATTGGAAGACACAAATTATAGACGTACTTACGTAGACGTGAGACGTACCTGTTTACAAGAGTTCCACAGAATATTATGAAGTTTAATTACAACACTACGTGGTTTTTAACATTATTTTAATTTATCACTTGTAATATTACATTTTAATTATGGAGATGTTTTGTACACCATTAATCTTAAACAGTTTATCTACCACCAATGCAATAGCTACATAGTTTGATATTGAGATATTGTATAATTGTGCTTGAAGATACCTGAATGGGCGAAAACGTTTGCAATTTGTAACTCATGTATATAAAAAATAATGACCATATAATATAAGTCATTATTTTACATTGATTTGTCATTTGACTGAGTAACAAATATTATATTGTGTTTATCTATATTAATTGACAATCTGAATATTTCCAACATGCCTTCTAAGACTGAAACATGGTAACAAGGTAATACAGGGACATCATTATATTTTTACTAATATTTCTAATATTAACCTGGCTATACCTTTGGATCAACGATTGAGAACCAGAAATACTATTTGCTACCCCCTTACACGACTGGATTTCGATGATATGGCGTAAAATACAAACAAATCACTTCATTAGATATAGGAGGGAAGAAAAGCAGTTCATCCATTTATGTAAACTAGGAAATATGACGCTTTTGAGTTTCATAATTTTAATCAGGTTTTTGTTTAATCAAAATACAGTACAGTATTAACAATGAGTGTTTTTACTCACGAACTGAGCTGTCCATGTGGACGTATTCATTATGCAGTGTATATTATGTCTACAGCACATTAACATACACTATAGAGAATTAAGTTAGATTGGAAAATAATCGTAATATGGATATTTAAACACATTTTTGAAAATGGTGGCCGTTCATTTCGATACAGGCTTCAGTTCTAATGTGCATATTATCGTACTATAGGCTATTGTATCTCATTCCAATTACCAGTTTCGTCCTTCGTACTAGTAACTCATGTTGAAATAATTCTGTACCTACTCTATAAAAGAGTACCTTACGTACTGTAAATCCAATCTACACTTCTACCCGACCCGCACAGATAAAATTACTCAGACATGCTACCTACTGTCCGTCCATGTGGTTATGTCCCAGGGTCGTAGCAAGGGGGGAAATCACGTGACAGTTAATTACTTAACGAGGCCCTTTTATTTAAGTTATTTTAAACACTTGTATAGTATTACATACACGTCCAATTCCTAACAGAAATTAATGTTCTCAGAAAAGAGCTAAGACAGCCCAGCCACTAGCATTCACAGAGAGGCGAATAGAAGCAGGTGGGGGAAACCGGGATGCGATGTAGGCAAATGGACGACAGTACCCGTGCGAAAATGATTCAAAATTGAAAGCTCTTTCGTCACGGAAAACGCGAACATATTTTTGCAACGTACTGTTTACTATGATCGTAAGGCTACTATGACTGTATATGCGGTCTTGGGTCTGTGTGGAGGACGGTTGAACTTCATTAGTAGAAGGGGTGAGAGCGAAGTACATCCAATAACTCGGGTACAATAAAAATTGAAGTAAAAATAAAATGATGTCCCTGTATAAAATAAAATTTAACACAAGAAAGACTAATAATACGTTTTCCGAAGTGATATAGTGTTAAAAGTTGTGTGATCAAGATGTATAGCTTAAGGAAGTTTATTATTATGCAAACATCCCGAACTTTGCTTAAACGAGGCCAAAAAGTGTTATCAGTCACGTCAGCAGAAATGTCTATCAGAATATCAATACAATCAGAAAAGATGAAAGGGTCGACAACCTGTTGAGATGTTGTGCAGGAGACCAAACCTAAACTAAAATGGTTCTCTCGTGTTATAAATTGTAACAGATCCACTGAAAGTGAAATCATTGACAAGGTTTGTGAAACCGATTATGACTGTAAAGAAGATTATCCAGGTTTAAGCGTCGATGGAAAAGACACATAAAAATGTTATTTTGTGCGAGATCGTGCATATTTGCTTGTTTTCCGCACAGGACCAATACGCGGTAAGTGTGAAATACCACATTCAGTATTCCCAACGTAACATACATAACAATTTCCCTCTTCTTACCGCTTAAGCGCGACATTCATTTTACTGCTTTAGGCTTTTAACATATTATGTTTAGAGACGTTTAACATAGTAATAATTATAAATTGGAAACTTACCACTGCAATTTCACCTAAATTGCAATGTTAATTATTGTTTTTAAATATTTGCAAAAAATTAAGTAAAGTCCACTACTCCACGAAACTTATTGCATTCCTGATACAAGTAACATTAAGGAAGCCGTGAAAAAATCAACGAGATTCCAGATGCCGATGTTATTACTGCAATATGTTATATAAATAATATTGTTAAAATATTAAAATGAAAAATAAATCATTACATAACCTTACCGTTTGTTTTAAGTTCGCATGTATAGACTGGAGAAAAAAAAAAAAAGACAGACATATATCACGGTCTGCTGGAGTATAGTAAACACAGAAAACATTTTATATCAACAATGTTGAAGAAAGATATTTTGTTTTTCCGAAGTTGGCGTCATTAAACAGAAACCAAGATGAAGATTTCATTGCAACTAATTAGAAATTCGCCTTTCAGGTATGTAATAAACGATCTTCGCACAAAATAATGTACGATACACGAGCGGTATGTTTGTTTTCATGTTCTCGGAAATTAAAAAAGCTCAACTACGTTTCGCTTTTTCAATCTTTTCCTCGAACATGAAAACGTCAATATACCGCTCTTGTAACGTATATTACTATTTTGTTCTTTAGTTTCAATTTTCTATACTTATATTTCAGAGTGATAAAATAGTAATAAATATTACATTGACAGTAAGAAACAGTAAATAAAAATATTACATTTATTTCCACATAGACATTCAAAATGCTGTTTGTTCTATTTTCCCAATCAAAATGTAGTTTGTCCATTACATTTCCCGCCACAATTGCTACATACACAAAGTGTGATTTTTCTCATTTTGGCTACAGATTGAATGGCTTTTTCTCCAAACTTTTAGTGAAAACAATTTCAGGTTAGCTCTGATACTTTAGACGCAGCAGTATTTTGCGTTTTTCTCGAAAAGAAAAAATGTACCACAACCGCGTTTTTAAAGTCCACTCCTCCATTTCCTTGTCGTTTTACGAGGCGCATCCAGAAAGTAAGTTTCCCTATTTTTTTAAGAAAAAGAACACACACTTTCAGAAAAACATTTATTGGCAACAGGTACTGCAATGTTTCAGCTATTTTTCAACATAGCCACCATCAGAATTGCGACACTTGTCGTATCGTGGGATCAACTTTTGTATACCTCTGTCGTAGAACTCTGCCGCCTGTGAATGGGACCAGCGTGTGACAGACGTCTTCAGCTCTTCGTCGTTGCCAAAACGCTCACCGGAGGACAGGAATTTCTTGAGGTGCAAGAAAACGTGAAAATCGCTGGGAGCAAGATCAGGACTGTAGGGGGATGATCAAACAACTCCCAGCCAAATTCCGTCAAAACAGCTGCTGTGCGCCGAGCCGTATGTGGACGAGCATTGTCATGGAGGAGCACAACACCTGCAGTAAGTATTCCACGCCTCTTGTTTTGAATGGCACGTCGCAATTTTCGCAATGTTTCACAGTAACGGTCACCGTTCACTGTTTCACCTCTTGGAAGGAAGTCAATGAGCAGAATGCCCTTCCTGTCCCAGAACACCGTGCACATCACTTTCCGTACCGACAGCGTCTGTTTGAATTTCGTCCTGACCGGAGATCCACTATGCCGCCAATGCATTGACTGCTGCTTGGTTTCCGGGGTGAAGTGCGAAATCCAAGTCTCATCGCCCGTGACGATCCTGTCGAGGAACTCGTCGCCGTCATCGTGATACCGTTGCAGAAATGTCAGTGTTGCGCCTAAACGTTGCATTTTGTGTTCGGGTGTCAGGTTTTTCGGCACCCACCTGGCACACACTTTTTTGAACAGCAGGTGGTTAGTGACAATCTCATGCAACAAGGATCGCGATATCTGCGGAAAATGGCTGCTCAGCTCCGTAATCGTGAAGCGACGGTTCTCCATGATGCACTGCCGCACCAGCTCAACACGATCATCATTGATGAGGGACGGTCGCCCACTGCGCTCTTCATCATGGACACTTTGACGACCTTCGGAAAACTGCCTACACCAGCGACGCACCATCTGCTTATTCATTATTTCGGCCCATAGACCTGACAGAGCTGCCGATGAATTTCAATTGGCGCAATGCTTTGTGCATTAAAGAACTTTATCACCGACCGAACCTCGCAGGCGGCGGGAGAAGGAATAAGAGCTTCCATTTCGGACCACTGCTGCCACGCTACTGGCACCAGGTGGGACCTGTCCGGCTGGCATATGATTGATACGACATAGATCTGTTACGCATGTGCAATTGACACGGCTAATTACGTTTACTTTTAAGGGGAAAAATCGGAAAACTTACTTTCTGGATGCGCCTCGTATAAGTCCACCTACTGAGTGATCCAGTTAAAAAGCGACCGTCACACAGCATTGGTACTTAAGTAGCAGGTCATGATAGTGCCTGCCTGTACATGCAAAACCCAACACCTAATTCAGTCGAGCACGTGCTTTCGTATGGTCAAGGCGTGAATATTTCTTGCTCTTCTTTTTCCTTAAGTGAATTTTGAACAAATCGAGATGGCTAAATTTAAGTACACCATTTCACATAAAAAAGTTTTTATGTACGACTCGCATGTGTTAACTAAGTAAATATGTGAAGTTCAGAGGCGGTTCGGAGTTCAGTTCCTCGCCAACCATTTCACGATAATACACAACGTGGAGAATAAATTGTGAAGCAAGGGAAGTAGTGAAGATAAAAAGACTGAAAAACGACGAAAAGTACTAAGTCAGGAGACATTGACGACATTGGCTTTCCACTGGAAAATTTCCATAATTACTTCGCTGCGTCTCGAATAAACGGATGTTTCGTAAAGAGTTACGAAGTTATTAAAGTTGAAAACGCAAAGAACTTCTGTGACGTATGAACTACAATATGGTCATCCCGAATATATAAGCAGACTTTGAGTGGGTTTTAAATAACGTGGGTGATGAAGGTACAGTAAAACTGCATTACAACGCGGGATTAGAGTACAGTACATGTTTTACATCTGTGTTGCAAGTGTCGTAATATATTTTACTCATTGAGTACAAAAACATTGATTAAAAATTTTTAAAACTCCACTTTCAGCTTCATTTATTACTGTATTACGCATTCTTATACAATTACTATAGGTTACTGCTATTTAATTACTTTCATTTTACGTCTTCTTTATAAAAAAATTGCTTAATTTGGTCTGTAAAACCTGCTGTGAATGTTTCTTAAAAACATATAACTTAATGGCGTCATGAAGTAATAGGTCTTCATGCAAATTGTTCACAATCTGTCTTTCATCCATGCCATCATAGGCTACATATTTTCTGTATCCATTAAGTTTCATTCCAGCCGTGAAAACACTCAGTTCATCAATAAGCTTATCATCCTCACATCTTCAGATTAGCTTATTTCGTATACACTTTTGTCAACTTTTTTTTTTCTATGGCATAAGTTTTTCTCTTGGTGCTTACAGCCATAGTTACCACTAAACTAATATTCTGAGGACTTAAATTATTTTAAATTTATATAATGAATGTTACACTATTTGGGATGTGTTAAAATGAGTAACAGATCTCAAAACTCTGATAATAAAATAAAAACAACTTGGAACATAATTGAAAAGGAAAGTGGACGATCAAAAAGTAAAGTAAAAAACTATACCTTTATATCTAACAATACAAAAAGACGGACCCAAACAAAATTGCAAATATATTTAACTAATTTGAGATTGTTTGTAAAATAGCATTACTCTTCGGTTTTAAATGTAAAAGAATATTGGAGATAAAGAATGAACTATCCAGCTTTAATTAGCTAATATTCTGAAGTTAAAAATGTGTTGTAAATTCCATACTTCCTTCGACAGATTTTTTTTTTCGATTTTTAACTACAAAATTGCATTTTCTTACGATTTTTTTCTCAACAATTGTTACAAATCACGCCACTCTTGTGAATTCTTCAAGATTGTATTTTAAGATGCATAAACTGTAAGGAATCATTCCTAAAGTCGTATTATTTGTAACAATTTTTGTGATAAGTGCGTAAGAAAGATATAATTTTCAGTTAAAAATTGAAAAACAAAATCTGTACAAAGCACATGACAACACATTTTTAACTTCCGAACATTAGCCAACTTCTTCTGAGTAGTTCATTCTCTATTTGAAATATTTTTTTACCCTTAAAATTAAGAAGAAAGTATTTTACAAACAACTTCAAATTAGTGTAATTCTGAAAATATCGATATTAAGACAAATGTTTATGTGATATTTTTTGCTCAGAATGTCTTCGGAAATAAACTTCGTAAGTGACGGTAAATCCTCGTGAATCACCCTTTATATACAATTTGTTAATTATATATTATAAGATATTTCATTAACATCTCAGTAATAGTTGTATGTATTTATTTACACTGCAAGTGGGCAAGCACCCGGTGGCAGTGGTATATACAATATTAACAATACACAGTTAAAATGATAAGCAATACACAATAAAATTTACAATACATAATACAATTTACAACACATATACAATTTTATACACAATACAATTTAACACAATAATAATAAAACATAAAATAAAACACTTACTTTTACAACATAACCTACATAATTATGTATAGGTCCTACATAAGTTTCAATAGTCTTTCACTTTACTCTCATCTCATTCCCTGTAGTAGCACTATGACGCATTTCACTGACACTTTAGCACACATTTCACTGACACTCTGTAACACATTTCACTGACACTATAGAACACATTTTATTGACGCTATAAATTATCACTGATCGGAAGACATTTATATTACAATTTTTTTTTTTTTTAATTCTTTCGTATTTTTCAGAAAGCTATTGAAGATAGGTCAGCAAGTCCTAATATATATCTTACTTACTTACTAACTTATTGGCAGTTAAGGAACCCGGAGGTTCATTGCCGCCCTCACATAAGCCCGCCATTGATCCCTATCCTGAGCAAGATTAATCCAGTCTCTACCATCATATCCCACCTCCCTAAAATCCATTTTAATATTATCTTCCCATCTACGTCTCGGCCTCTCTAAAGGTCTTTTTTCCTCCGGCCTCCGAACTAACACTCTATATGCATTTCTGGATTAGCCCATACGTGCCACATGTCTTGCCCATCTCAAACGTCTGGATTTAATGTTCCTAATTATGTCAGGTGAAGAATACAATGCGTGCAGTTCTGTGTTGTGTAACTTTGTCCATTCTCCTGTAACTTAATCCCTCTCAGCCCCAAATATTTTCCTAAGCACCTTATTCTCAAACACCCTTAACCTATTTGTTCCTCTCTCAAAGTAAGAGTCCAAGTTTCACAACCATAAAGAACAACTGGTAATATAACTGTTTTATAAATTCTAACTTTCAGACTTTTTGACAGCAGACTGGATGATAAAAGCTTCTCAGCTTCTGAAACATGTGTAGCTAAATACATTTTAATTGTTTTCCTAAGTGTTTTTAATACTGCTGTATTTTAACATTATGTATATTTTAATGATTTTTAATGTTTTACTTTTTTAACGCTCCGTATAAAGAAGCAAGTCCCGAATAGCAGTGCGCATGCTACTGTAACAATACTTATGCTACTGTTACATTTAAAGACCTCGTCCTTAGGGGGAAGGCGCTCGATGCAGATGATTACGTACACCATAGCACTTGGAGGTGAAATTATAACGAAGCATCCGCCTGACATCATTTTGTGTGTGTACGCTCCCGAGTAAACAACATACTTGCTGGTCTAATTCAGCGATGATAGCCGGGTCTGGTGACAGTGTCAACTTATATCTGTAATAATTCACAGTAAGTAAACTGAAGGAGGGATGTGCCACGCTAAATCCCCGAACCACAAGAAGTACATTATATGTAGCTCTAATAATGACCATGTAAACACAAGAATATTCTTCGATATTTCACTAATCTGTCATAAAAAGTGTCTATCCTATATCTACTCCGAGCAGGTTCTCCTGCGAATGCTGCATCGACGTTTATACAGGGAGATTCAAGACGATTTACCGTCACTTACGGAGATTATTTCCGAAGACACTCTGAGCAAAAAAATGTCATATAAACATTTGTCCTAATCTCAATATTTTTTAAAAGTTCCATTAATTTTAAGTTGTTTGTAATAGTAATATGCGTTACAAGAGCGGTATGTTGACGTTTTCATGGTCGAGGAAAAGATTGAAAAAGGGAAACGTAGTTGAGCTTTTTTAATTTCCGAGAACATGAAAACAAACATACCGCTCGTATATCGTACATTATTTTGTGCGAAGATCGTTTATTACATACCTGAAAGACGAATTTCTAATTAGTTGCAATGAAATCTCCATCTTGGTTTCTGTTTAATGACGGCAACTTCGGAATATCTTTTTTTTTTCAACATTGTTGCTATAAAATGTTTGCTGTGTTTACTATACTCCAGCAGGCCGTGATATACGTCTGTCTTTTTTTTCCCCCAGTCTATAAATGCGAACTTAAAACAAACGGTAAGGTTATGTAATGATTTATTTTTCATTTTAATATTTTAACAATATTATTTATATAACATATTGTAGTAATAACATCGGCATCTGGAATCTTGTTGATTTTTTCACGGCTTCCTTAATGTTACTTGTATCAGGAATGCAATAAGTTTCGTGGAGTAATAGACTTTACTTAATTTTTGCAAATATTTAAAAACAATAATTAACATTGCAATTTAGGTGAAATTGCAGTGGTAAGTTTCCAATTTATAATTATTACTATGTTAAACGTCTCTAAACATAATATGTTAAAAGCCTAAAGCAGTAAAATGAGTGTCGCGCTTCAGCGGTAAGAAGAGGGAAATTGTTATGTGTGTTACGTTGGGAATACTGAATGTGGTATTTCACACTTACCGCGTATTGGTTCTGTGCGGAAAACAAGCAAATACGCACGATCTCGCACAAAATACCTTTTTTCTTTAGTTTTAAAGGTAAAAAAATATTACAAACAAAGAATGAACTATTCATAAGTGTCATTTCCTTAATTGGCTAGTGTTCTGAAGCTAAAAATTTGTTGAATAGTTTCAAGGAAAAATTCTTCCGGGTCCGGGTACCGATCCCAAGACCCTTCGCTTAGCGCGCGAACGCTCTACCTACTGAGCTACCCCAGGAACTATACACGACACCGTCACAATTTTTCCTTTATATTCACACAACTCAAATGAGCTGACAAGACGCCAGAACTCAACTATGAGTGCACACAAATGCTGTGTGACTTAAATTGTGGCTTTCTGTTAACGTACCTCCAGTAACGAATGCATTATACAGATCTGGCTCTCAGGTAGTAGCTCCCTGTAAAGCAGATTTAATAGTTTCAAGGAGAAATTGTTCCGGAGCCGGGTATCGATCCCGAGACCCTTGGCTTAGAAGTTATAAAAATTTATAGAACACATCGACTTTGGCATTCCTTTATAATTGTCACGTTCGCGCTAAATTGGAATATGCCTCAGTAATTTGATCACCCACTTGCAAATCATATAGCAATCAAATTGAAAAAAAAAAAAAAAATTCAAAATCGATTCTCAAGATATTTGTATTTTGAAAAATATCATTATTCGGCCTTCCATAACAAAATTTCGTACAACCATCTACTTGCTAATTTTAATTTAATGTCTCTTGCAAGTCGTAGGTTACTGGCTGAGCAGCTTTTATAAAATATTCAACGGTCTACTGGATAATAGCGAAATGTTATCACAAATCCAGATTAAAGCTAGAACATCACATTTAAGAAATCGTCAATTGTTATATTATAAAAAACAAAACACTTCAGCACATAAAAATTCACCAGTGTTAAAAATGTGTGCAAATTTCAATGAAATATGTAATACATGGGATTTAGATTTCAGAATTTCTTACATAAAGTATAAAGATTTTCTTATTAATATACTGAAGATAGTTGATTTTAATAATATTGCTATCTATTTGTTACTCTGTAATTTGCCATTTGTAGCTACATTTTACACATTTTGGTTATGTTATCTATTTTATCTATTTTTCATTTATTTTTATTTTGTATTTTTCATTTATATCTATATCTGTGTCTTTTATTTACGTAATATCTATTTGTCTGGTTTTTTATTTGTCATTTGTATTTACACTTGTATCTTGAATTTGTATCTATTTCATCTCTTTTTATGTTATCTGCAATTTTACGTTCTAAGCAAATATTTGTACTGTCTGTTGTAATTGGGACTTTGCACTGTTTAAACAAATAAATGAATGAATAAACGATGAATGAATGAATAAATAAATGAATGAATGAATAAATAAATAAATGAATAAATAAACAAATGAATGAATAGATAAACAAATGAATGAATAAATAAATGAATGGATAAGTAAATAAAAGAATGAATGAATAAATAAATAAATGAATAAATAGATAAATGAATGAATAAATAAATGAATAAATAAATAAATAAATAGATGAGTGAATAAATAAATAAATGAATGAATAAATAAAAATATGAATAAATAGATAAATGAATAAATAAATAAATAAATAAAATAAATGAATGAATAAATGAATAAAAAATAAATAAATAAAGAAATAAATGAATAAATAAATAAATGAATAAAAAATAAATGAATAAATAAATAAATGAAAAAATAGTTAAATTAATAAATGAATACATAAATAAATCAATTAATTCATAAACAAATTAATGAATAAATATGAATGAATAAATAAATAAATTAATGCATAAATAAATAAACAAATGAATGAATAAATGAATTAATGAACAAATAAAGAAATAAATGACTGAATAAATAAATAAATGAATAAATATGTAAATGAATAAATAAATAAATACATACATAAATAAATGAATGAATGAATGAATAAATAAATGAATGAATAAATAAATGAATGAATAAATAAATGAATAAATAAATGAATGAATGAATAAATAAATACATAAATAAATGAATACATAAATAAATGAATAAATAAATAAATAAATAAATAATGAATTAATGAATGAATAAATAAATGAATAAGTAATGAATGAATGAATAAATAAATGAATAAATAAATGATTAAATGAATGAATGAGAAATAAATGAGTGAATAAATAAATGGGTGAATAAATAAATAAATAAATAAATAAATAAATAATAAATAAATAACTGAATAAATGAATGAATGAATGAATGAATGAATGAATGATGTTTCAATGGATAGAGCTAGAGACCCCTGGTTTTTACTAAAAAGTAACATCTACTATACTTTCAGGTCAATCAGTGAAATGTGTTTGTTAGCACAAAGTTTAAGGCTTGTAGCTCATTACTGTTTTGGATCGGTGTCCTTTTTATTTGTTGCCGACATTGTAACCACGTTCAACTATATTATTCTTTTCATTCGTTTTGTTTGTGCCATTTTTATTTTAATCTGTGTGTTCTTTTGGGGAGTGGTTGGATCTAATTAGCCTATAGGGGAGGGGGATGAAACGAACAAAGTAGGACTTGTTTTTAGGTACAAAGCGCGTACGGTCAGAAAACCCGTGTATTGGATTTAAGAGAAAATTATAATATAACATCTGTATGTATAATATTACCATGGATAAATATATAATAGGATGCGAAACTGCTGTCAGCACCATCTGGCGGCGTGGGACTGAAATAAGATGATCAGCGCCCAACGTCGTAGGTGGTGAACATTAGAACTACGTGTTGGGCACATTACCCAGAGTTCTCTACTTATCCGTTCGAGATATTGCTCGAAGAGACAAGATGGCAGACAGAAACTTGCTAATAACTGAAGATAAAGTGATACTACGTGTGTATAAGCAGTGTATGTTAAACAGTGATGTGTATGGATGTTGTAAAAATAGTGTTGTTGAATCTATTGTAAAGTAATAGTAATATAATAAATTGAACTACCTAAGTAGTTCTTGCAGACTTCTCCATTGCGCTGTACAATAAACACCCAAAGAATACAATCCCAATTATCTAACCTTTTGCTTTATTTTTTGTCTCTGTCTGGTTATATTTTAATCGGGTAGTGTAAAATAGATCGTCTCTTTTATCTTCCTGTTGGCTCCGGTAAGAATTTTCAGTAGAAGATGCTGTGAGGAATAAAAATGTAAATGTTTTATTTTAAATTGGGTTAGTTTTGAATATCGATGAGAGTGGGAGGAAATACTTTCTGCACAGTTTAACATTTTCGTCACCAGGTGCGCTGCTAAATGGATGGAGTAATTAGTTACTCTTTTCGCTACTTGGTGCGCTGCTAGATGTAATAACGCCCCTGCACCCAACAGGTGGCAGCAAGATCAATTTCTACAACAGCGCCTCTAGTATGTGTTACGCGAAACTCAGTAAGTTTCACATCCTATTGTATTGTATTGTATTTATTAACATTCCATGGTATTCATACATTCCTTTACAGCTAGAATATGGAACAAGTCAAAAAACTTAACACTATTATAAAATCTTAATTTATAGTCACAGTCTAGATGAAATATATACAGACGAGATTTACAATATAGTCTACTAGTACAACACATAGTTTTAGTATCAATTTCATGAAGTGTTATTGAATGTCTTGAATTCACCTACAGAATAGAAGGCGTGAGAAATTAGGTACTTCTTTAGTTTGGCCTTAAATAATGTTATGTTTCGAGTTTCATTTTTTTATCGATAGGGAGGCTATTAAAAATGTTTACTGCCATATAACGCACTCCTTTTTGATAGCACGATAGACTAGCCGATGAAGTATGAAAGTCATTTTTTGACGTGTATTTATGCTATGAACTGTTGAATTAGTTACAAAGTTTTCACGACTACATACGAGGAAGATTATTAATGAAAAGATATACTGACAAGCCATGGGCATTATTTGTAATTTTTTGAAAATAGTCCTACACGATTCCCTAGATTTGGCACCTACTATTATTCTAATTACTCTTTTTTGTAATAGAAATATTATTGTTACTATCTGTGGAATTTCCCCAGAATATTATTCCAAAACTCATTACCGAGTGGAAGTAAGCAAAGTATATTGTTTTTAAGGTATTGATATTTACTATCTTCTGCATAGATCTAATAGCAAAACAAGCTGAATTTAGTTTGGGGGTAATTTCTTTAATATGATTTTTCCAATTTAACACATTATCGATTTTCAAGCCAAGAAATTTGGTTGTTGTTGTTTCTAATAGGAATCTACTATTAATTATTGCGCTAGCAATTTGAGACGTTGAATTTGGACAGGATTTAAATTGAATTATGTTAGTTTTGTTACAATTTAATACTAATATATTGACTGAGAACCAGTCACATATTTTGAAGAGAATTTCCTCTGTAAAGAGAATTTCCTCTATATATTCATCCATGATACTACTCAATAAATCCATCTATCTATATTGTTATTTTAGCATGAAAAATGAGTGTGTTTGTATTGGAAACACCCTGTGTAGAAAAATGTATCTCGTAAATCTATACTAATAAATCTGTAGCCGAAATTTTTCTAGTAATTTTCGATTTTCCAAAAATAATTGGTCCTAACATATATAATTAATCTCCCTGAAACCGAAAATCGCTTTTTTGAAATTTTTGTTTGTATGTCTGTCTGTCTGTCTGTCTGTCTGTCTTACCTTTTCACGCGATAATGGCTGAACGGATTTCGATGAAAATTGGAATATAAATTAAGTTTGTTGTAACTTAGATTTTAGGCTGTATGGCATTCAAAATACATTATTTAAAAGGGGGGTTGTAAGGGGGCCTGAATTAAATAAATCGAAATATCTCGCTTATTATTAATTTTTGTGAAAAATGTTACATAACAAAAGTTTCTTTAAAACTAATGTCCGATAAGTTTTATTCCTTGAAAAATTTTGATAGGACTGATATTTAATGAGATAAATGAGTTTTAAAATTAAAATAACTGCCATCTAAGGCCGTGTAAGGAATTAAAAGACAAATGACTTCGTCTATAAGGGGCCTTGGACAGCAACAATCGAAAGCTATGAAAGATAGCCTACAGATAATGTTTTTGTCTTTGTATGAAGTAATAACAGATGTTAAATTAACCGATTTGTATAATTAATTGTTATTTCACCATTGGAAAGTGTAGTTTCTCTAGATGGACATAATGATATAGTGTTATTACAGTACCTTCTGAGTGAATCGAGGACAGGTAAGATTAAAATAACTTCTTATGCACAGAAAACTTATAGGCTATTTTGTACATTCATTAAACTATGGTTGCATGTAATAACAATTAAGAAACATGTTACAGGACTTGTCATTGCATCAAATGAGTGCTCTCTGGACGGAAATGATCCCATTTTAATAATTTCAATACAATTTAAGTTAAGTAACGTATTAAACGATTTATCCTTCTATCAAACACGAATGTTCCCTGGATCAAACGTCCTATTTTAATTATGCAATTACATTATATTTATTTCTAACAGGTGCAGCGGAGCGCACGGTTACGGCTAGTTACTCAATAAATCCATATATCTATATTGTTCTTTTAGCATGAAAAATGAGTGTGTTTGTATTGGAAACACCCTGTGTAGAAAAAGTGTATCTCGTAAATCTATATAATAATTATCGTAAATACACTTTTGTCACACTGTCTCCTGTTATGGAAGTAGTAGTTGTATATTAAGTAAGCCAGCATAGAGCTAGATGGTCTCACAAAGTCTGCTCATCCTTCTGGCTGGATGTTGTATCTCACCGAGATTACTCCCAGTTAAAACTAAGCTAGTTATTATAGACGCAATAAACGCAGTAATGAAGTCAAGAAAGATAGAAATCAGACACTAGAAGATGTTAAAAGGGAAAGCGTCAAGTCTTTTCTTCATTACACCCGGAATACTAGCAGAAGGAAGGAATAACAGAAAAGAAAGTCTGAAAGAGGAAAGAGTAGGATAGCATCAAGTAAAAGCGGGAATGAGGTGAGACCTTGCGGAGGGTGGGGGCGAGGTGACAAGACAAGAGGGGTTGCGGGGGGGGAGTAAGATGAAGGAGTCTTATTATGTCTTGTCCCCACGCACGTACACTCCGCGAATTGAACTTACGGCAGATGAGAAGAAAGTAAGGTGGAGGGGGGACGGAAGAGAATGTGCAGAATTCAATTAAGGAGACACAAAGCGAGTAGCACCCCTCCCCCCAGCGACAGCCTGACGTCCGTTCAGCGGGAACACTTTGCCTGCTCCACGCACCTGGCAGCTCCTGCCCCCAGTGTAATGTAATGGAAAAGAATTGGTGGACATCGCAGTAGACACCCTGCCTCCCCACCACCGCCTACGTAAACCGAGAAGGGAATTCTTATTTTGTAAAGTAGCGAAGAAATAGGGCGTCCACGAGGACAATTCCTGCCAAGCTGCATCTGTTACCTGCTTATGCATTGCGACACTGTTCTTCTGTCTGTGAGGTTAGCGGTGGAACGCAACGACTGAATTATACACCGCTGCAGCTGATTTGTGAAAGACGTGGAATGAGCATCATCTTGTATCCTAATTCATGGACAGGCACACATTGCCTATTTCTGCTTCACAAGTCTCTACATCAGCCGTGGCGAAAATGTAACTCACGAGCACATTGTGGCTCGCAATGATAGCTGTGCATGTCTCTTGCTCCCCCAACCCCCACCCTCTCGCTCACTGGAGTCAAACTCCGTTCCATTTGTATTTGTCTCTGACCTGCGAGTGGCGTATCGTTGCAATATCTCTCTCGAAACCATGTACCTCTACAAAAACGGAAGTTTCAAATAGGATGAGAGGACGCATTTTTTTTTTTTTTGCTGCCAATATGATGAGAATTTTAAATGTATGATTTGTTCACAAGTATTACGAGGAAACGGTTGTGTAACATAAAACGGCATTATACTACATGTTACTGATGTATTATTATTTCGATCCTTTTTCAGCAGATGTACGAATAATGCGGTTAGATCTTCAATTTAAACTCACAGATTTACAATGTAATATTACAATGAAAGCTAGATGTAAGGACTTGACAAATGTTGAACTTTTCACACCTTTGCCAAAAAATAAATATCCGAAGCTTCATTCTTTCGCTCGCGAGCCATGTTCGCTACAACTTACGTTTGTGAAAAATTATTTTCAACAGTGAAAATAGTACAAACCTAATTTAGATTGCGACTGATAGACAAATACCTTCGTGATCAACTACGACTGGCAGTAAGTGACATTATTCCTGATTTTGAAACTCTGTCGCAGAGACATTCTGAAGACAGTTAACTTTAGATTGTGATAATGTGTCGTATGTTCTATCCTTCATTTCTTTCTTCACTACACGTACTAAACATTAGTTTGTAACCTTATACTGTATAAAATTATATTTAAGTGCTTGACGTGAGGAAAATGAAAATCCATTAATAAGTCAGACAGTTTCTTCACTTCCCCTTCGGGTGTCCGCCTCCCTCCATAGGTGCTATGGACGTTGCAGGTTACACAGTGGCTCGGCGCACGATCACATTTTCGCCGCGGCTGCTCTACATCGTTTCCTTGGTTTTGCTTGATCCCTATGTGCCCTTGTTTGCAGTGTACGGGTAACATTTTTGGTATTAAATTAAATTTATGAATCTTCCTCAACTTGGTGAAGTTACCAAGGACAAAGAATGTTAAACAGTAACACTTAAAATGACAGTAAAATGTATTACAAGAAATTTGTTTAGCCTACAAGAAACTGACATTTCCAGTAGATAATATTTCACATAATGAACATTTATATAAAAAATACAGATAAAAAATTAGACTGAGAAAATTCAACTACTGGATGTTCATTTCAAAGTGTGTCATGACGTCACTGTTGATGAGTCAGGGATTTGAAGCGAGTTTCAGCTTTTGTGTCAGAGAAGTTGCCTATCAATCAAGGCGTTCAATCTGAACTTGAGAACGTGTACGGTATAACTTGAACGTCGTAGCAACAGATGGCGGTCTGTACGGTCTGTGTGCTACCATAACCTCTTTCGAACTGTGTTTTGCGCGGGCAAGCTGTACATCGGTTGCGTACGGTAACATTCCACAATAAAAATCAGATGCTCCGTGCCCATGTTGACCGTCCAAGTTAATGTGAACAAATACGTAAGTAATCGTCTTAACCCTCTCCCCATATCCCGACAGTAAGAAAAAACTCACCTCAGTACATGTTTCGAAACAGTTCACATTCCTGCCACTACCGGCGTTACCGTACGTATCGACAAGTACTCTTCTGAATGAACGCCGTACTTACTAGGCAACTTCTCTTGCATATAAGTGATACACCTCTGCGGAAGTGTAGGAAGATTGAATTCTCTAGGCTCATCGGCTAACCACATGATGGCATTAAGCGAGCCATGACACACTTTGAACTGAACACCCAGTATAATTTGAATTGAAATACAAATTTCGCCGTAAAATCTGCAGGGAACCCTTCAAAGCTATAATAGAAATTTCCTTAATTGTTGTTGTTGGGACTCCAAATTTATGACAGAATGACACAAATTGTTTTGTTATGGTCCCTCTAGCGCTCACCATTAATCCGATGACTTCTATATCCCTGAGTTTATGTGATGTATTGTAATAGGGGATAGTGGGTTCATAAATTCTTCTTTTCTCCAGATTAACCACCTCAGGTTGATTCTGATGCTTCTCGAATCTGATGGTCGGATCCAGAATATAACCTTTTGTCTCTCCAGGTTTAAATGTTATAATATCAATACGCCGATGACTTCCAGTATCCCCTATTCCATGGACTTCTTCATAGGTAGTGTAGCCATTGGACTTAAGGCATGTTGAGATTACAGACCTGATTTTGTGATGTCTGCTGTTACGAACAGTTTCGCCAAATGGGCATGAACCCAAGACATGAGCCAAAGTTTCAATCTCACTGTGGCATCGCCTACAATGATTACTGTCTTGAGTTCTGCCTGGAACAGCGCGTACAGGAGCAACATTACCGGTCATCTTCAGCGCATCTCTCCACTCGGAGCTACAAAGGCCTGTATGATGTCTGATCCAGCTGTTTGCGGGAGTGAAGTCTAGATATAAGTTTTAGAAAAAAACGTTAATATCGAAATGCACATTGCATTTTTATCTTTTCCTTTTTTTTTTTTCTTTGTCATGTCCTAAAATTACTTGAAATACCCCCTGAGTACGAGTATGTATGTGATGGACAATAATTTCAATTAGGTCAAAATTACATAAATTCTTGCAAAACATATTAATTACTAATTAATATTTGTTACTTACAATGAAACTACTATCTGTCCATACTTATTGTTACCATTAATAGAATACAAAATCTCTAATGGAAAAATTTCATTACATTAATATTATTCTCATAATATCATTATATAATTTGATATTTATATTTTTCTCTCTATAACATAGTTCTAGTAAACTAGGCCTACTATTAAATTAATTCTCATCATTTAAATAACTAGCTATCTCTACTTAATTATAATTCTTTACATATTGCTTACAGACTGAATTGAATTACATTAGCTCATAAATTAAGCTATTATGATACTTCTTCTTGTAGAATTTATCTCAATTTAAATAAACACGTAGATACTAGTCGTTAAAATTTAAGGGCCGTATTCATAGACATTTTTAGCGCGGGCTTTCGGTGGATGATCAGCGTTTTTCGTATTCATATACAAGTGTTAGCGATAGGATATGATTTGAATTCTGTACTAGTAACCAGTGGATAGCCGGGGCTAGCTTAGTACGCTCGTAGTACGTGCTGCGAAATGTCTATGAATAGCACCCTAAGTGATGAATACTGCTGGAGAATCTTTTAAGTGAATTGTAAATATTCATAATTTAAATATGTTTGTCAATATTGTATCGATTAAGATTAGTTGAGTGGAAGAGAAGGCCTTATGTCCTTAATTCTGACAGCGAAAATAAAACACTCTATTCTATTCCAAGAAAGACTTTCTCATCTACAGTACAGTATAAGAATAATCTCCGAATCCAGGAAATAATTGGATGTGTACAATCACATCATTATGTTGGTTTCTTGTAATTTAAAGTTGTCTGCTAACATTTTTAATTACTGTATTAGCTAATTTCAAACAGTCTAAAACTTAAAAATATTGAAATGACAAGGACTATGTTATTTCATGATTTTCAGTTGCAAAATACGATTACAATTGGAATAAAAGTAAGTTCAACATCCATTAATCGAATCTACGTTTCTTCATTTTCATGATTTGTCATTTGTAGACATTATTTTGAGATGATTTCTAATTTTTCCTTTCGGTCCATTCACAGAACCCTGTCGCCTTCATTCAACCAACAGCCGAATTTTAAATGAGCTAATCTTTAAACACATATAAATAGCATGTAGCCCTGAAACTTCATTTTATCATTCCTTATTACTTACTTCTGGCTTTTAACGAACACGGACGTTTATTGCCGCCCTCACATAAACCCGCCATTGGTCCCTATCCTGAGCAAGATTAATCCATTCTCTATCATCATACCCCACCTCCCTCAAATACATTTTAATATTATCTTCCCATCTACGTCTTGGCCTCCCTAAACTTCTTTTTCTCTCCGTCCTCCCAACTAACACTCTATGTGCATTTCTGGATTCGCCTATACGTGCTACATGCCCTGCCCATCTCAAACGTTTGGATTTAATGTTCCTAATTATGTCAGGTGAAGAATACAATGCGTGCAGTTCTGTGTTGTGTAACTTTCTCCATTCTCCTGTAACTTCATCCCTCTTAGCCCCAAATATTTTCCTAAGCACCTTATTCTCAAACACCCTTAACCTATGTTCCTCTCTCAAAGTGAGAGTCCAAGTTTCACAACCATAAAGAACCGGTAATATAACTGTTTTATGAATTCTAACTTACAGAATTTTTGACAGCAGACTGGATGATAAAAGCTTCTCAACCGAATAATAACACGCATTTCTCATATTTATTGTGTGTTTAATTTCCTCCCGAGTATCATTTATATTTGTTAATGTTGCTCCAAGATATTTGAACTTCTCCACCTCTTCAAAAGATAAATTTCCAATTTTTATATTTCCATTTCGTACAATATTCCGTCACGAGACATAATCATATACCTCGTCTTTTCGGGATTTACTTCCAAACCTCTCTCTTTACTTGCTTCCAGTAAAATTTCCGTGTTTTCCCTAATCGTTTGTGTATTTTCTCCTAACATATTTACGTCATCCGCATAGACAAGCAGCTGATGTAACCCGTTCAATTCCAAACCCTCTCTGTTATCCTGGACTTTCCTAATGGCATAATCTAAAGCGAAGTTAAAAAGTAAAGGTGATAGTGCATCTCCTTGCTTTAGCCCGCAGTGAATTGGAAACGCATCTGACAGAAACTGACCTATACGAACTCTGCTGTACGTTTCACTGAGATACATTTTAATTAATCGAACTAGTTTCTTGGGAATACCAAATTCAATAAGAATATCATATAAAACTTCTCTCTTAATCGAGTCATATGCCTTTTTGAAATCTATGTACCTTTATACTCCCATTTTTTCTCCATTATCTGTCGAATACAAAATATCTGGTCAGTATTTGATCTATTACGCCTAAAACCACACTGATGATCCCCAATAATTTCATCTACATATGGAGTTAATCTTCTCAAAAGAATATTGGACATTCCTTATTAGTAATGTAATTGTTGAAGCCTATGAACGGAACTTTAAGCAATTGCTTTTGTTAGATAAAATAAATCGTTAGGTGGTCCATTGATGGCTACTTTTCCCTATTATTAGGTTCGTTGCAACAACAGTCAGGAACCGTCCGTAACCATCGTGAGCATGCGCAGTACAGAAAAAGCGTTCCAACACAATCCGAACCAGTCCTGAACCGGAAACATGTACTGCAGTCGGGCGTTCCAACAAGCTTTTGACACGGGTTAGGAACGGTCAGAAATAGTCCGTGGATTGAGGCATGTACGGAAGAGTACGCGAGACGCGCATGCGCATAAGCTCACCAACGTCTCCTGGATACTGAAGAAAAACATGATCGACTGTTCACATCATTGAGGTTAAGATGAAAAGTGACAGTTCAGACGAATAATAAAACTAGAGATTTAATTTAAATTTTCGCCAAAAAGAAAGGGAATGGAAATTATTTGGGTATTGAAATAGTTAATTACAATTTCAACATGCAGCTTTGATTAAAAGTATAATAAATAACGTGCATACATTAATAATTAAAAAAAAAGAACTATTTTAGATGAGAGTCCCCCAGTACACGACGTTGAATTATCGGAATTCTTGCCTTCCATATTTTTTGTCATCTTTTTATTGAAAATGATCGAAATTCTATTTTCTGCAATTAGAATTAGCTGCGAAACGATAATAATAAGCATCCCGTTCTTAGCAAAGATGATCACAGTTATAGCATCTCTGGATTTAGTACATAACGACCCGCGAAAGCGTTCCAACAGTGTCCAGTCAGTTTCAATCCCATAGCAGATGCTCATGCATGCGCATAAGATGGTACAGGAACCGTACATGAACTGATCCATGAACCGCTTGTTGGAACGAACCTATTTACAGTCGATAGCAAAATTGTATGCCGTATTTTTCATATTCACCATACGCACTCTGCAACCATTGAAGGACACATTAAGATTTATGTACACGTATATTAAATTTTTAAAGCTTTCTTAAGCTCTTTAAGCACAATTTCTCCAAAGATGTCATTTTAAACGTAAGGAACAAGTGATTTTATGTTATCTAAGTTGTAACACAGAGCTCTTAGCCTGGAAATCCCGTCTGCAATGGAGCACCGCTTAATAGATATAAAAGTTTAAATTGGTGCCTCGTACATCTTGTTTCAGTGTTATTACTGGCGCTATGCAATGGCTGCTTTATCAACCAGTTGTTGCTCTCTTTTTCCGCCATGAGCGCTGGATCTAGACTGTTTAATTTTCCACTTAATGCCTCGTGATTCGCTCGCAGCGCTTCAACGATCCACCCGCCTGGCCGAACAATTCATCTCAGTAACTAAATCGTCTGTCGCGGGGAGGGCTGCAAACACAACAGCGATTCGTCAATGCGTGCTTGTTAGGAGGTGTTTAATAAAACATGCATCTTCGTCAATTTGGTATGACTTATTAAGCACAGGAAAGAGACACTTCGTTAGAGGACTGCAAACATCAACAGAAGGAATATCAAACAGATGATGACCAGGAAATCGGTTTATGTGTACGGAAATGCAGAAAATAAATAAATGTATATTTATTTTTATCTGAACATGTTACTAAATATGAAGAGTACAGAAGATAATCAGTTACAATTCTCTTAAGAGTGATGTCATCTAATTCAGTATATTACTGCAGCAAAATTCATTGCTGTTCCTAATGAAAAAGTAGGAAAGGTTGGTTGTACCCATGGTGATAATTCTCCTTTAATAGTCTTCATAAGAAAAACACTAACGTTTGCAGTAATATACTAAATTAAATGATGACATCACCGATGTGAGAACTGAGAATTTGATTCTTTTTCACCTGCACTCTTCATATGAACTTAGAAATAATCAAGTATAAAGTTTATTATTATTATTATTATTATTATTATTATTATTAGAGGAGAGAATTTTTCTCCGTTCCATTACTCTTTCATTGTATGATAACGCAGAATATCTGCATGGATATATCATATGTACTTCGGTACATTGCAATAATATAGGGACATCATTTTATTTTTACTAACATTTTTAATACTAACCTGTCTATACCTTTACAGAACCGGAAACACCGCTTGCTCCCCCCTCCAAGACTGGAGCTCGATGATACTGGCGTAAAACACAAATCACTCTACTAGGTATAGGAAGGAAGAAAAGTAGTTCATCCATTTACGTAAACTAGGAAATATCGCGATTTTGAGTTTGATAATTTTCATTAGGTTTTTCTTTAATCAAAGTACAGTACTGTATTAAGAATAAGTATTTTTACTCACGAAGTGAGTTATCCATGCGAACGTATTCATTATGCAATGTATATTATACTCTCTACAGCACATTAGCGTACAATATAGAGAAAGAAGTTAAATTGAAAAATAATCATAATATGACTATTTAAACACAATTTTGAAAATGGTGGCCGTTCATTTCGATACAGGCTTCAGTTCTTTTGTGCATATTATCGCACTATAGACTACTGCATCTAATTCCAATTGCCAGTTTCGTCCTTCGTACTAGTAACTCATTTTGAAATAATTCTGTACCTACTCTACGTACTGTAAATTCAATCTTCACTTCTGTCCGACCCGAAAATATAAAATTACTCAGACATGCTATCTACTGTCCGTCCAAGTGGTTATGCCGCAGGATTCTAGAAAGGGAGGAAATCACGTGACAGTTAATTACTTAGCGAGGCCCTTTTATGTAAGTTAAATTAAACAGCTGTGTAATATTACGTAAACGTCCAATTCCTAAGAGAAATTAATGTTTTCAGAAAAGAGCTAAGACAGCCCAGCTATTACAGAGGGGCGAGCAGAAGCAGGTGGGGGAAATCGGGATGCGACGTAGGCAAACGGACAGTACCTGTGCGAAAATATGATTCAATATTGAAAGCTCTTTCGTCACTGGAAAACGCGAACATATTTCTGGAACGTACTATACTCAGTAACTCAGTATTGCTTACTATCTGCGGTCTTGGTTCTGTGTGGAGTTGGAACTTCCTTAGTAGAAGGGGTGGGAGTGAAGTACATTCAAAAACTCAGGTACAATAAAAATTGAAGTAAAAATAAAATGATGTCCCTGTATATGATATGCGTAAATCACTTTGCGATTTAAGACGGCGCTTATTCCGTCGGATCCCGACCAACTAGTCACTCATTACGAGTGCACCTCAGCACATGTGTGGACTTCGGTCTTAGGTTCATAGACATCTATGACGTAGTGAAGAGGGCGGCCACTAGAGGGAACCCAAGAGTTGGAAATTAAACAGACGATTCTGTCCGGCGCCGGGGTGGGTATCCGGTGTGGCTTAGTGGATAAAGCATCAGCACGTAGAGCTGAGAAACCTGGTTCAAATCTCGGCGCCGGAGAGAATTTTTCTCCGTTGCATTACTCTTTCATCGTAGAATGTGGAAAGTTACGCAATGCAGAGCTGCAAGCATTGTATTCTTCACCTGACATAATTAGGAACATTAAATCCAGACGTTTGAGATGGGCAGGGCATGTAGCATGTATGGGCGAATCCAGAAATGCATATAGAGTGTTAGTTGGGAGGCCGGAGGGGAAAAGACCTTTAGGGAGGCCGAGACGTAGATGGGAAGATAATGTTAAAATGGATTTGAGGGAGGTGGGATATTATGATAGGAGACTGGATTAATCTTGCTCAGGATAGGGACCAATGGCGGGCTTATGTGAGGGCGGCAATGAACCTCCGGGTTCCTTGAAGGCCAGTAAGTAAGTTACTGATGAAACATTAAAAGGTTAAGTGTTATTGTTATCATCATCATCATCATCATCATCATCATCTCTGTACGTCGACCCTTTCTCTCCAGGCAGGCTCACCTCTGTATGTTTTGAACAGTTTGGAGCGTATTTCAAAATTTTGAGCCGCACCTTTATTCTCAAAATAAAAATAGTTACCTTTACTTATGTCCCAGTTCTTGTAATAAACTCATTACACGAACAAAAAGTATTTACAGCCATACAGGCCTAAATATAAGTAAGTCTCTTACACTGATATATTAGTCTGTAGTTTCCAGTGTAGGATATATTTATAAATGTGATAGTTGTCAATCATTTTGAAGTGGGCAAGATTCAGCGTTTTCTTGCACCAGTTACAGCCTAATAATAGTACCGATATTCAAAGATAAACCCCACAGTGTTCATAGATTTTATAAGAAATGTAAAAAATTATATATTACAGTTATATGAACACTAATAAATATAATATCATTATTAAAAAATTAGTAAGAGTCAGACATGTTTCGGAGATGCTTCTCCATCCTCAGTGACTTTACCATGACGGCTGCTTCAGGTGATCGAACCGCGTTGTTGCTTGGCTTAAAGGAGACCGAATAGTACCGAATTGCGAAAAATTGAGGAAATTAGGGCAAATGTGTTCTCGAGACTTGAAACCAGCACTCTTACATGAAAATCGGATTCTCCAGACATTCCGATAAAACTGCGAGCTGAACTGCCTTGTGTACTCGTGGAAATCCTGCAGCATTAGAAGGTACAGGGACATCATTTTATTTTTACTTCAACTTTTATTGTACCTGAGTTTTTGTATGTACTTCACTCCCACCCCTTCTACTAACGAAGTTCCAACTGTCCACACAGAACCAAGGCCGCAGTACTGAGTTAGTGATTATAGTACGTTTCAGAAATATGTTCGCGTTCTCTAGTGACGAAAACTTCCAATATTGAATCATACTTTCGCACAGGTACTGTCGTCCGTTTGTCTACGTCGCATCCCGATTTCCCCCACCTGCTTCTGCTCGCTCCACTGTAAAGACTAGTGGCTGGGCTTTCTTAGCTCTTTTCTGAAAACATTAATTTCTGTTAGGAATTAATTGGACGTCTACGTAATATTATGCAACTGTTTAAAATAGCTTAAATAAAAGGGCCTCGTTAAGTAATTAATTATCACGTGATTCCCCCCTTTCTACGATCCTGCGACATAACCACTTGGACGGACAGTAGATAGCATGTCTGAGTAATTTTATCTTTGTGGGTCGGGTAGAAGTGAAGACTGAATTTACAGTACGTAAGGTACTATTTTATAGAGTAGGTACAGAATTATTTCAACATGAGTTACTAGTACGAAGGACGAAACTGGTAATTGGAATTAGATGCAATAGTCTATACTGCGATAATATGCACAAAAGAACTGAAGCCTGTATCGAAATGAACGGCCACCATTTTCAAAAATGTGTTTAAATATCCATATTATGATTATTTTTCATTTTAACTTCATTCTCTATATCGTACACTAATGTTCTGTAGACAGTATAATATACACTGCATAATGAATACGTTCGCATGGATAACTCAGTTCGTGAGTAAAAACACTTATTGCTAATATTGTACTGTATTTTGATTAAACAAAAGCTAATGAAAATTATCACACTCAAAATCGCGATATTTCCTACTTTACGTAAATGGATGAACTACTTTTCTTCCCTCCTGTACCTAGTAAAGTGATTTGTTTGTATTTTACGCCAGTATCATCGAACTCCAGTCGTGGAAGGAGGTAGTAAACGGTGTTTCCGAGTCTCAATCATTAATCCAAAGGTATAGCCAGGTTAATATTAAAAATGTTAGTAAAAATAAAATGATGTCCCTGTACAAACTGTAATGCTG